>JBCJKH010079988.1:5805-27538 GCA_039877255.1 Loriculus beryllinus
AGACTGTGCATCCTTGTATTATAGAAATAATTACAGCTGCATTATTGAAACTGATTTTACTAGCCTTGTGCAACCAGAATGCTAACACTTCCCTAAAAATGTGCAGAGATATACATCTGCATTTGAGTTTAACTGCTTGGAAAACTTTGGAATAAATATGAGGATTTCCCCACACACACTCTAGGAATATGATGTGAGTGCTGTTACAGTACTAGTTTTGTTTCAGTACAAGACCTGTACTGTAAGCCTTTGGTGGCTGAAAGGTAAATTACATTCATGCAAAACAAAACTCATGAACTACTGAAAGCTGTAGCTGCTGAAATAAATTCCTGTGTTAAATTCATGGGAACTATGTACTGCATACACCACGGTACATTCAGTTGCAGATTCAACTTCCAAGTAACTTTAATTACCACAATAAGTGGCAATATTGTGAGAACATGGTCCACTAGTAACAAGTATAAAGGCATAATTTTGTTGTTGGAAATATGGATGCTTATCAGCTTATATTAAACCTTGTGGGAATCAAGGAGCATTGCTTGTGTATTTATTTTCATTTATTTTTCATTACTGACATAGAAGTAATAACAGAGCCTAAAGGCTCAGTTTAAGAGGTACACTACTGTATTAACAGGCTTGATCTGGAAGTTTAGGGCCTCGAGTTCCAAGGCTTCCTCCTACAGGCTGGCTTTGCTTTGTCCTTTATGAATGTACTTTTTCCCCAACTGCATTGCCTCCTGTTTAAATTCTCTATGTTTCTGCATATTACAGTGACCAGCTTACTTTAGGGAGACCGAAAAGAAGGAGGTTAAAGAATGGGTAATGTATTCTTTTCTTTGCACAGCCTTTGGCAGTATACAAAACTCTGATGTTTGGATAATAGAACAGGAAGATGATAGTTTTATGTTTTCTCAAGGTTTGCACTGAATTGGGTAACTGTCTAGCATGAAGTGTACAGTATAACGCTAAGGTGTGCTTGTACTTCTCACAGCAAATAATAGAAAAAGCACCGGGTGTTGGTCTTCCAGATCACATCTATTTAATACAGTTGTCTCATATACCTTATTTCATGTTCTAAAAGCTGTGAGTCCTTAAGCACTTACACACATACTAATGGTTGAGATGTAATAGTTAGAGGAGATACTTCAGACATAACATTCTGCATAACTGACTGAAAAAGTGTAGACTATAGGACAAACAAGATAAGCTTAAATTTAAATCTAACCTCTGTTACACAAAAGGAAATTCTTACCAGTGGACACCCATTAAGTGAACACAATCATTCTTAGTAACACTGCCTACAAAAACATATAGGATTTTTATTTTGATAATTTTTAAAGTTTAATGAAAAATCTTTTCCCTTCTTCACATTAAAAACTAAAAGCTGTGCTGGAGTCCCATTACGGGACTGCTTTAGAGCTTGTTTCTCTGAGGCACTTACATTGTTTAAATTTTCATTCCTAGTCTGAAATTT
The DNA here is from genome assembly GCA_039877255.1 of Loriculus beryllinus. Classification (NCBI taxonomy): domain Eukaryota; kingdom Metazoa; phylum Chordata; class Aves; order Psittaciformes; family Psittacidae; genus Loriculus; species Loriculus beryllinus. The sequence goes on from JBCJKH010079988.1 coordinate 7,280, forward strand.
TTATTTAAAACAGTGCTTCTAAATAACAACAACAACAAAAGTTTCTCACAGTCCTTGGCTTCTGCTCTTGCAAAACCCTTTACACTTTTACCTGTCCCAGTGAATTCTCTGCCAGCTCCCCAGAGGCACATTTTTCACTTCTTTTGGCTTTCCTTCATCAGTGGTATAGAACTGTGGGAAAGCACTCTATGTAATGCCTATATGAAAAGGCATAAGGGTACATTCACCTCTGGTCTAATGACATGGAAGCCAATTCAAATGGCAGTCAATGATGTAACACCACAGGTAAATTTGTTTCACGTAATACACTGTTTTGAGAAATCTGTGACATGGACACGAAGTTGGAAGAAAGGACTATGAACAGTACTTTCTTCTGTGTCTCCACCAGTCTTAGGGCTGCAAAGTATGATTTTCTTCATAATCAGAAATTATTTGAAAAATATTTTTTTGCCTGTTATTTATTCACTGCAAATATTGAGCCTGTGCAAATCAACATTTAAGCTTTTTTGAACAGGGAAATGGGTCAGACATTGCAATTCTGTTTCCTAATCAGGTGCAAAAAAATTTCAGAATTAAGTTTTCATGTGAATAAGATGGTACTAAATTTGAAGTTCTGCAAATGCAATATTGCATAAAAATGTAGGGGGCCTTGAACACTTACATTACTTCTAGTGTTAGCTGGATCAAATTCCAAATTCCGTGAGTAGGTGAACATTCCTGTTCCTTGACCAGCACACTAGAATATTTGTGAAAACCCCAACAAGCGAACGTGAACAAAGCCAAAATAAAATTAGAAAGAAAAAAATATCCTAGACTCCTAGAATATACATTCTGAATGGCTAGGGCAACAAAAATATGTTTATTATCCTCACCTTTATTGTGCAAAGCTCCCTGAAATCAGAGTTATATTTACACTGCACTAACCGACAGTTAAAACACAAAATTTTTTTATTTAACTGGTCAAGATGAGTTTAGCTAAATGAGCTGAGAGCCCAGGTGACCTACCGAAGAGCTGGATGCATCTCTCCTGATTCCTATTCAGGTATCTTAATGAAATCTAATGAAATCTAGCTCAGACTATAGCACTCTTCATTTACACATCTCCAGCGGCAAGGGCAACTGTGGCTAATTTCTGTAGTTGGGTGGAGCATTGTCCAGAGGATTCTGTGCTACATTTCAGCATCTCCTGATTACTACCCTATCTCTCACTTTGCAATAGAAACAAGATAAGCAGATAGACCACAGATCTTTCCACTGCTTTCTGCTGGTGCACTTTTCCTGGTGTTGTGAATGAGAAACGTAAGTCAAGGAGTTCTGAAGTATTTCAAACAAAATGTGAACCTGCATTATTTACCTCAGGTTTTGCACAGGAGATTCTCTAGGCTAAGAACCTTTAAAACTAGTTAAGAAATAAGTACTTGTCATGGTTTAAACCCAGCCACACAGCTCGTTCACTCACTCCACCCCCCTTTCTTACCCTCCCCCTGCTCCCAGAGGGATGGGGAGGAGAATCAGAAGAATGCAACTCCCACAGGTTGAGATAAGAACAGTTTACTAACTAAGGTATAACACAAATCACTACTGCTACCAATATAATAATAATAATGATAAAAGAAATAACAAGGGAAGAGAATACAGCATCTCACCAGCCACCGACAGATAACTCCCCCCACCTTGCCCGACAGTACACCGACTGAATACCTCCTCCAACCCCCCAGAGAGCACTAGCCCTTCCGGGTAACTCTCAGTTACATCCTGGGCCTGATGTGCTTGTGCTATGGAATACCTCTTTGGTCAGTTTGGGTCAGGTGTCCTGTCTCTGTTTTCTCCCAGCCTCCCCTCCTCCCTGGCAGAGCATGAGACTCACAAAGTCCTTGGTCAGCATAAACATCAGTATTATCAGCTCTGTTCCCAGGCTGAGTCAAAACACAGCTGCATCAGCTACTAAGAAGGAGAAAAACTGACTGCTACTGCAGGACAGGGAAACAGTTTCAGAAATACTTCTTCTAGTCTATTATTATTCTGAGACATAAAGCAGCTTCTTCTTTGTCATTTACTTTGCCACTAAGTGGCAGAAGATGGAACAAGAACAGACAGAAGATGATAGATCATGGGGTTTTGAACTTATTTAACAATAATAGCGTATAAGATTAGCCAGCTGATACTTCAATTGCCCCAAAACCATGACTTACTGACAGGTCCCTCAGACCTGAGGAAAGCACAGATAGGTTTGGGAGAGGAACTGCTAGGTAGTTCTGAAATTGTAAAGCATGTGTGGAAACCTAATGAGAACAGAGACAAGTTATACAGGCGTGGATAAACCAGGAAGTGAGAAACAGCAAGTTTCACAACAAAAGCAGTTGCACAGAACTGTCTGTGAGCCACAAAAGTTCTGAGGAGAAGCAGTATCAATATTGGTCCTGATCAGGTATGTAAGGAAAAAAGGCAACAGTACTTTATGTAGACAGCCAAAAAGAGGCATCAAATGTCAAGAAACAGCAAGTTAAAGAGACTATAATCTCTATTTTCAAACTAGTAATTCTTAAAGAAATCATATTTTTCTGGTATGTTGATACAGTAATAATTTTGATACAGGCTGGTCATCTAAAAGTTAAGATTGCAATACTTCAAAAATTGTCTAAATAAGCATTTAGGATACTTGTAATACTATGGATTACAACATTAGTGACTGCTGGGAAAGCATCAGAATGGAACACTAGAAGTTAATGGAAGCTGTCCCTGAGACATTTCAGTATAAAGCAGTTCATTAGATTATCATAAGAATAGAGTTTTATAAGAAAATAAATAATTATAAAAAAACCTTACAAAAGGAAAAATGTAAAAGTAAATACTCAACATGAAGAATAAATACAAAGAATGATTTCTTTCTTAAGAACATGATTTCTTTCTTAAAAGAACATCTACTAAATGTTCTTCCCTGTTCAATTGTTTAGTAACTCAACTGTTTAGTTGGTCATCCATCAGGCAACTTCAGATGACTGGTTGACACATGCAGATACAGGCAAAAGAGGAGATTCTCTGTTATGATGTATTTTACAGAATAAATTGCATACAAAATGCATAAAGTTATCTGCAGGATGGGATAAATCTATCCTAGCTAATAGGAAAGTCTTCTTTTTCCTTCTTTGAATACTGCATAGAACCAGAAGACAGACATTACTCTAAAGCACGCAACAGGGAGAAATTATCTAAACAAAGAATCTGTAGAAAAAAACCATAGCCTCCCTTCCAAAATCAAATCCTTAATCACTATTTAACAAGGCTTTAAAATAAAAAAGCAGACTTACATATAAAATGGGCAGGGAAGAAAACTGTTGATGAAAAAAAACAAAACAACAAAACAACAAGAACAGAGTAATTTTCAAATCCATCCCCTGTTGAAATGAATGAGATAAAATCTAAGAAAAATAAATATGAGAGAAAGCATAGACGGCAAACATGACATTCACTCACATAAAATTTTCTGGATATTCACTCAAGGCCATATCAATGATATTCAAAGCATCGTGATAGTGTTTCTGGGCTGATAGCAAGAGCGCAAGAAGATGAAGAGAATTGGCATCATCTCCTTGCAGCTGCAGAGCCTGACGAACATAACCCAAAGCTTCTGGTATCTGATTAAAAAGAAAAAAAGGGGGGGGTAGAAAAAAAAGCACATCATAATTAATTGTATATTGCTTGAGTTCATGTCCATACAATATTCAAAATATCCATCTATATGCATGATTTGCATCTATATGCAAATGTCATGCAGAATTCTATAAACTCCTGTAAGACACTACTCAGAAGTTTGAAACAATGCCTTACAGTGAACAGAAACAATTACATAATACATTGACCCTTGAAAATAAGATACATGTTTTAATATAACAGTTCCCTTTACCTCTTTAAAAATATTCACTTACTATGCTTTTTCAAGTATTGGTTGTATTTCTGCATGACTTGAAAATACTATTGTACTTTTAACTAAAATGTACAGCTAGACTGCAACAGTAGCTTTTCTTCAAGTGGAATTCTGCGATCTCCTCAGCTGAATGTGCTTTTGCTCAAAATAAGTACACTAATTTTTAAGAACAACACATTTAATTAAGCCAGATGAGAATTTTAAAATTCAGAAGTACAGTCACAGCCTGCCACTGAAAAATATATTCTGGTATTAAAGTGATAATCCATTCCACTCTGTGACATAGCCCAATATCTCTGCTACTCATTAGCAATGAAAAGTAGTCACCTAGAGTATGTAAACTACTGTGCTCAAAACTACTTCCTAAAATAAACCTGCCACAGGAAAAGACTTACCATGATATATACAAAGCAGCTCCACATTATCCAAATTCATATGATATATGGCAGAATGTTAAATCCTTTAAATGTAACAGCTGTTTAAGCTGGACTGAGCTCTCATCTCTTTTACAGCTTTAAAATGTTTTTCCTGTTTTCTTAAAAAAAAACTTGGAATTTTGTTCACAATAACCAAACCTCCTACAAGGGTTCAGAAAAGACATAGATCTTAGCAGGAAATGGAGATCAGAGATCTGCCAAGATCATTAAAGACTAGATTCAAGTGTCCTACTCTCCAGATAAGCAGTCTTAGGAGAGATTACACGTAATAGCTAGAAACAGGGTAAAAATGGATTTTTTTTTTCCTCTTCATCCAGCAACACAAATGCTGAAACAAAGAAATTTAATAACTTATGTCTTATTTCTGATCCTAGAGCTGGAAACACTGTGGCAGAACTCAAGGTGTTCAGAGAGAGCATTTTGGGTTTTCTTTTTTTTTTTCTTTTTTAATATATGCACGACGAAAAATTGTGTTTGCTTGTTTGTTTTTTTGTTTTTAATTGAAATCTTTATCTATATCCATCAACAGGTACAAATTCTGATCTTCATATGATAATGTGAGGCTACAATTTTAATCCACAACTAACCTGTCTGGATATGGCAAGCTGCAGTGCCAAGTAAAATGCTGCCAGATGATCTGTTGGGGACAAACTGTGAGCCCTTGAAAACAAAGAAACAAAACAAAACAAAAAAAACACCACTGAATTTTTCCCCTGTTAATACTGGTTAAACATACACACAAACGCATATATTCATGTATTCACATTCAGATCTCTTCATTACACATATGCTCATATTTTGATATAGATGGTGTTCACTCCAGTGACTTTTGTCACTCTTCTCAATCATCCTTGATTTAAAAGCAGCACTTTGGGCCATTAAAGAGTAATTTTAAACACAAATTAATTATGCAATTTCAGTATAAATCTTAAATATTAGCAATATAAAGAATGACCACTACAAGAAGTACTCAAGCAATTGCAGGGGCTCTGACCAGGACGATTGTGTAGCACAAAACTCAAGAGGAAGAGTAGATAAAGAGTAGATACACAAAGTAGATAAAGAGTTTTGCTCATTCATTTTCAGTCTGGCATACTAAGCTTCCTAGGAAGCCAGCTACTTCCTGACTGTGCTGCTTTGAGAACAAGTTAGTAGAGCATGATACAATGTAGCAATGATAATCCCCTCAGATACAAAATCACAAACCAAAATCTAAGACTTTGTATTCACATTGATGCATAAAACCATTTCATTTAGGCTCATCTCAATGAAGCAGGGTTTTCAAGGGTATATAAACATAAAAAGAGACATATTTAGGTGTTGCAGCACTTTTGCCAGGTTTGCCATCAAGATTTGTTTCTTCTATAATTAGGGTAGAGATGTTCACATTCACCTGTTTATTATTATTTCATTTCCAGAGTTGAAGCCTTGACAATGAACTACTGTCATTCCCAACAGCACTACTTCTGTGTAAGACACTTAGAAAATGGAGCATTTGCATTGTCACTGCCTATGCTGTTAACTCTCCAGATTTCTTTCTTTCCCCCTACCTTACTACCTTACTACCTTACTACTTGCATTTTGCCCCACATGCACAGCAGCAGGGCCTCAATTATTGCTCTGGCTCTACAGAGATAATTGCAAAAGCCTGCTTTACAATCTGATCAGCGCTCAACTCTTCTAGAAACACTATCACATTGAACCATGACTTGAAATCTTGCATAATACGTTTTTCCCTTCTAGATCAGAATATGTCTTTGAGTAAATATTTCATACTTTGAGATCTACACAATGGAAATCTTTAGAAATTTATTTAGATATTTGCGACAGAAAATGAGAAGTAAGGCTAAAGAAATACATTGTGTACCTCTGGAAGTGAAATCCTTATTACACAGTCTTTTACAAGTCCCTCTTTGTAACATATAATAAAAGCTTTTTACTACATGTAGCAGAATGAAATAAAAAGATTAACACTCACTCACCTCTGAAATGCAAGAAGAGCCTTTCTCTGCAAGACCTCTTGCATCCCTCGCAAAGATGCTAAAAAGGATATATTTAATCAGCAAGATCAAGAGATTTCATTCCACATGCTCATCGAAGAAGTTTTAATACATTGCCTGAGACAGTGGCTGCACACAGAAGCTTCAATTTTGAGTCTAGCATTCTCCTAGGTATTCTTTTTTATGCAACATGGGGATTTCCAAACGTGAATGTTTGTGCTTATCTTACCATCAGTAGCCTGCAGACTGTAAGTCAATCCCAGTGCCAAGTAGCCTTTTGCTTTGAACTCCGATGTTTTGTCCCCAAGATCAACAACTGTTTTGGCAAATCTTTCAGCTTCTTCCAACTGAAAATATTATAAAACACCCATGTAAGTCTAAAACTAGCTAAATCTTACATTATAATGAGAACACACAGCATGTGTATTATGCACACTGAGTATGTTGAAATCTCAGCCATGACTGCTTTTAAGGACTACTTTGTTTTTCATTAGACTAAGTTTTCTTACAAATACTGAGTAGAGAACACAGTTTTTAGCTGAAGCACTCATTCCTATGGTTGAGAGTAACTGTGGCACATAACACACAGATCATTCTAAACTTACTGTGGGTTTACCCCTCTTTTTTTTTTTTTTAATAAAAAAAAGTGTTCCTGGTCCATACATGCCATTTAGCATTTTCTGTATTTCACAAATCGAGCTATTGCCCCATAAAATATTTATGTAGGAAAACAAAAACTAAGGCTCCAACCCTGAAAATAAAATGTATAGCCACACAGATTTCCGCATCAGATACAGTATTGCTGAATGCATGCAAAGTTGTAAATAGACAAGCATGTAAAAAAAACAAGGTTTAACTGCACAACCACGTTAGCACACTATTTAACAATGTATAAAGAAAAAAAAGAAACAACATTTGGATCCATTCCGGTAAGTTTAAAGGCTAAGCACAGTAAGCTTCTCCATATGGAGTCGATCCATAGAGAACAATTTACAGACAAAGGATCTGTGTTAATTATTAAGACTGTATTTCTGTCAGCCTCAACAAGTCATGTTTCTGCTACAGCACCACTTTCTCAATTTGTGATTTTGGTACTTCCCTCCTCTTTTCCTCCTTTTTAAAATATACACATTCTTCTAAAAAATACATGTGTCTTGAAAACCACATGATAAAGCTTGATCACCTTAATTTTTTTTGCATAGATACAGTCACTTCAAGGTTATCTAAAATACAAGTAAAGTAACCCTTTTTAAAAAGACACTTTCTCCACTAGGAATTCCTAAACCCCATCTCCCTGCAAACATGGTATCTCCAGAAGAGTCTCCTGAACATAAGAAATTTGTCTCATTATCTTCCAAAAAAAGTTATTTTTCTCTTGCAGAGAAAATAGAAGTCTAAGTTGCCTTTTTAATCTCTGTACGTCAGTTTTAATTTCTAGTACATTTTTGCTATGCCTTAGATCAGTATCAAGATATGCTACCTTGACAAACATAACTATTGCTCTCAAGTATTTTAAATGAGCCATTCAAACAGGGATACACATGTGCATATACATACCTGTGCTGTATTTTTAAGAGATGACCAACTGTATGCAGTCTCTTAGCAAAAATATTTGCTACATCCCTAAACCAAGATTTTGCTGCATTTTAGCACGGCTCTTGCTGAAAACACAGAGAATTACCAAGCTTACCCAGTGCAGAGATCCCATACAGAGCTTTGCAGCAAGGAGTGGAATAGTTGCATCATCTGGTTTCAAACGAATACATTCCTTCAAGACTTTAACAGCTCGAGCAGACTGTTAAAAACATTTTCTATTGAAATTACTAAAAGCATATATAAGTTTCACAAGCAGAAGATTCCTACTTCCATCATTTATTTTTCCCATTTTGTAGATGTTTTTCACAACTCCTCATGCAAGAGAAACGCAAGACTTCAGTCACTGCTGTTATTATTTAATCCCAATGAACTCTCATTAAGTGTCCCCAGTGGAACATCTGTACAGAATGTCATTCCAATTGTACGTGATTCAGAAAATAGTTTTCAGATGCATTTAAAAAAATCTGATAGGCCTGTAAGCTCGCAATATTTGAAATGAAAAGGCAGGAGCAGGACAGAATCTTAGGAATAACTCTGATACGAGACTGTATAACAGACTGGCACTGCTCCTCTTTTTAAAATTCATTTTCTTCAATCCAATCATGGTTTAGAAAGTAATCAGAGAATAGGAAGAAGAATCAAGTCTCTTCAAAACCAATATAAGTCTATAAATAATTTCTAAATAAAATACAAATTACTGTTTTTTCCCCATACTGAAGATAGGCAAATTATGCCAAGAATGATTTTTTAGAAAATTAGTATTATTTACATTACACAATGAAAGTGATTTATTTCCCATAGCATGACAGGGAAAAGCAAAAAAACCCTGAAAATATAAGTTTGCATCTAATAAAATATGTACTTAGGTTACAAAAAATAAAAATAAACAAAAAAGAACAGTCAGAAAAGAAATAAAAAAAGACTACCATGAATCTGCAATAATCTGTACCTAAGCATAAAATTCATTCATCAAAACATCACTTAAACAAGTTGTTACTGGATAATACCAACTGGTATAATTCACTATTAAAATTCAATTAGTTTAGATTAAGCTTTTCAGAAAGACAGTTCATACCATAACCTTTCAGTATTCCTAAGTTAGAAACTATTGAAATAACAACATTCTTTGTAGAGCACTAGGCATAAATTCAGGACTACAGCGTATTTAGCTCATTTAAGGATTCCGAATATTTAAAAAAAAAACTCCAGGTGAAATTATGGAAGTGCCAAATGTTGTTATCAAAAGCCATCAGCAGAAGAATTACATCCAAAAATTAAGACTTACTTTTCCTGCTGCCATCAAAGACAATGCAAATTGGTACCACAGATGGAACTCTTCAAATGCAAACTTCATGGCTCTTTCTAAACACTAATTTTGAGAGGAAAATTGTTATTTAAGGGAATATTTTTTATTTTCTAATAAGACACTAACATAAAAATTTTCTGGTATACTCATACCTAAAATACATGTAAATCCAAATTTATATAATTCAAATAAGTTTCTGAAAAAAGCTGCTAAGTTCTATATAGAAAAAGAAAAGAACTGAAAACTGATTTCTAATGTATTATGTTTAGTAAATACTCCTGCTGCTACTGTCCTATTCAGAAAGAAGGAATAATAAATATCAGCTGACTGAAGGTAAGTTTAATGTACCATCAAATACTTTCAGCACTTCTTCCAAAACTCTGACCTACAGCAACTGTATAACCTCAGAGATTCACACAAACAAGTGGTCCATGGAAAACTGATACTTAAAGTCAAAATATGTTCATAACTTTTTAGGCTGCCTAAACATACTTTCTTCTCCTATTTTTACATATTCATAAGCATATGCATGAGCATTAGAGAGGTACTTGTTCACAATTAGAAAAATAATCTTCTTATTTTATATGCTTAATTAAAAATGAATTGCCAATTCTAAGTGGCAGAAAATAAAGAAATTGGAGAAGCTAATACTTTAGAGTTTTATAACTTCGTAATTGTAGAGACACAATTGCAGATTATTTTAAAAGGCTTGAGTTTCAACATACTAATGATCAATTTACTTTTCATTTTCTTTGACTGCAAGTTTTATTTATTTGGCTTCATTTCTAGAATCATAGAATACCAGGCTGGAAGGGACCTTAGGTATTACCTGCTCCAGCCTTTCTTGGCAAAGCTTGACCTAGACTAGAGGGCCCAGCACCCTGTCCTTTCAGTACAAAATACAACAAGTTACATGATTTTTTCTCCATAAGATCAAAAAATTGGTGACTAGCATGTGTGGGGTTAAGGGATTAACTGCGCACATGTGTGCATGTGACCTACACAACAACATGAACACCTCATAAACTGGGTTCTTCTGAACCAAGTAACAAGATTTCAAAAGGCAACAGGCTCCAAGAAGAAATCAAGAGAATACATAACAAGCAACAATACCCCGGAAAACTGCAAGTTAAGATAATGTGCAGGGTAATGGCAACTGTCTTAACTAACTGAAAACACATTCAACATAATCCCTCTCCTGAAAGGCAGAAATGCTACACTTGATATTGTCTTTTAAATAATCACAAATCACTATATGAACAGGTAATGTTGAATGCATCACTCAATTTTGTTGCTTACAACTATGGTATCCTCCTGAAAACAATATGCTTGAACATCTAGGAAAATTTCTGTCCTGGAAAACATCTTTGCTAGTAGGACACTGATAAACTCAACACATCATATCCTACAAAGCTTAAAAACCAATTTGATGACTTGTTTAGGAAGGAAATATGACAGTAGAAAGTTCTTTGATCTAGTTGAGAAAGCCAAACGAAGCTGAAAGCTCAAATTCCACAAAGAAATGAGAGCTTTTCAGTTAAGAACTGAACTAATGACTCAGCATTAGAACAGTTTAATATGGATGAGACAGATTTTTCATATTTTAGTGTTCTCATATCACAACTAACTACTTCTGTAAGTAACCAGCTATAGCTATACCAGAAGATGACAAGGAACTGGTGGGTGAATACCATTTGTGGAGTTAGAATAATGGTGCTTTCTGACTTAAAGCTACCACAGCTGCACTAGAGCAATCATAATTAGCTAACAGAGAATGAAGACAGCAAAAAAATATGCCTATTTCCCAACTGAACAGAATGTTTTTACATTTCTGAATTGCGTTTACTGTAATAGTCTGAATTATAAAAGTTTCAGGCTACTGATTGCAGATCTTGGGAGCAGATACTTGTTGATCAGTCTATTCTTTAAAAAGTTCTAGACTGAAACATATGATTCTATGACTCTATATGGAGAGCAATCTCTCACAGCTTTGGTGTAACTGCCTGAAATTCCATTAAGGTGATGGTGTCTCTGTAGTGGCAAGTAAATGGGAATATTGCTGATTAGATTATGTTCTAGGGTTACAGTCCTGTATGAGATTTTATATTCCTTAGTTTTGTGAAAGTCTTTCCATTGTACTGATTAAAAATGACTTGTACACACAACTTGCAGTTATGAAGTACCTTCAAGAAGAAGAAAACGCAAATTCAGATCTTAACATTACAGGAGATGCAGATTAAAAACTGACTATCTAAATAAAGCAGAGAAAAACTGGTACAGGTTTTCTGGGGTATTTTTTGTGAGGTTTTTGTTGGGTTTTTTTTGTTTGTTTGTTTTGCTTTTTATGGTTTTTGATGTGTTTCCTGTTTGTTGGGGTTTTTTCCTCTATTATTGTAGGGAGAAACCATTTTCAGCAAATCAATCCATGGATATGCTTTTCTACCACATATGCTGAAGTATTCTTTCTGGATATCAATAATTAATCACGGTCAGAAACAGTATCCTGCTGCTGGGTGAGCACTACTTTTAGCAGCAGAAATATATGTTCTGCCCAGAGAGCTCTAGCTGCCTCTTAGATACAAAGCTGTTAATGATACTTGAAAATTTCCTGAACGACTAAGACACCACAATCTAACAAAACACATGAAAGTTGCATAATCAAACACAAGACATTTGAGATAGAGAATTAACTTTCCTACAGACCTAAAAAAGTAGAGTTCTGTTTTAATAACTTCAAAGCCATTTTACAAACTACAAGGACTTTGGAGCACTCCAAATACTATGAGGTGTAAAAGAAAGTTTTCTTTAGAAACAGAACTTCATAGATTCCTTTTCTAAATACTTAAATCTATCATTTATATCCTCAACAGCTTTTCTCATTTGCTGTTCCTTCCTGCTGTCTCCATTTAATGTACACCCTTTTAAGCAGATCCATGCCTCCCCCCAAAACCCCTGTGAATGCCTGTGCCATTAAACATTTACCATACTTTTCACCAAATTTCTGTGCTTGACCACCTCAAGCCACTTGTCACGCAAAATATTTAGACAGTAAACTTTTTGGGGTGGAAAATACCTACTGTGTTTTTGCAGCAGTCAGAATTACAATGCCCTGTATTTCTTTAGTCCTTGACTACTACCACAAATTTACATAATTAACAGAAATAATCAATGAAGACACAGCTGAATATTTACTATTATCAACAAACCTCTGACAGCATTTCATACTGGCCTCTTCTTCCCAAGGCTATAGTAAGTAAATCGTAGACTACAGATGCACTTTGCAAACTGATGATACGATCATTTTTGTGTTCTGGTATTCGGCTCAGTACAGCATCACGGTTGGCCTGAAACATACCACAAAGAAAGAAAGAAAGTCAGCTATTGTAATTTAATCTGTATTTTCACTCAAGTAAAAGCCATCCTATTCAGACTAAGTCAGCAGTTGATATATGTGATACCCAGAGACAGTATCTGCTACTAATTTATAGATTGATGTTTCTGTACGTATCTATTTTTAACTACTCAATTCTAATTACATAAATTAGATAATGTATTTAAAATTACTTAAGAGGTCTCAGAAACCAAATATTACCAAATGTTTTTTAACACAACATATATTCAACTTTAAAAAATTAGTTTAATTTTTTGTATGCTAGTAAAACATATTAGAAGGATCTTAAAATCCTCTATTCCAGCTTTTGTAAAATATGCCAATCAATTTCGTCTCTCTTCATAACATTTTGACACTATTCTCTCACTTGTGATTGGTAACCTGTTGGGTAACCATACAATCATCTTCAAGAATTATTAGCAAGAAGCGAAAACTGCCCCCAGTTCTGAGCACAGGTTTGGAATCAGGCCATGTTTGCAGCCAGGCTTTGTACTTAAAATCCTGTTCTGTAACAGGCATATTGCCAACCTACTTCTTTAATTAAGCTTCTCCTTTTGAGAAGGAAGAAAACTGAGTTAGAACTGGATTAAGTTTGATCATGTTCATAGGCAAATCTTGTTAAAGAGCAAAGGATAAAATTCAGGTCTAAGGGTAACTAAGACCATCTATATTGAACTACCCAGGACTTCTCCCACTATACCATAAAGCCTCTGAAAATATCTTCTCTCGACATCTATTTCTAGACTTTTTGACATTTCATATTCCCCCTGGTACAATAGAATCGTTAGGGTTGGAAAGGACCTTAAGATCATCTAGTTCCAACCCCCCTGCCATAAGCAGGGAGACCCCACACTAAACCATGCCTCCCAAGGCTTCATCCAACCTGGCCTTGATGCTAGTATATCCAGTAGTTTGAAGGCAGAAATTAGAGATCCTTCTCTCTCCTTCTAGTCCCCCTACCCTTTTAAATTTAATTACACAGGGCATGGCCCCTTAATACGTTTACTTAAATACACTGTATTTTAATGGACAGACTATTTCCTCCTTTTTCAGAGGCAAGGAAAGGCAAGACACACATTAAGGGATACTAAATTGTTTCTCTGCTCAACAGGAGAACATTTGAAGCTCTGAGCATACTCATCACATCTTTAAAATCAGAATAATCAAATACGAAAAGAAATTTTCAAAGAGATCATAAAATGCAGACTTGGTCTGAAAACACACACCCCAGCACACACACCCCAAAACAGACATTTTGCTTTCTTTTGATCATGAAATCTATGGCTTTTCCTTTCTACGTTGTATAAATATTTAGTCAGCTTCAAGAACTTCTTCCTTTTTAGCTCAATATTTAATCGCTATTTGACTCAATTCTCTGCAAGTATAGAACAAGCTACGAACTAGCACTTCTTGGGAAAAAATGGCTGACAATGCCAAAACAGTATTATAGGAGAGGATGCTTTGTAAGTATTAAAGATATCTTACTATTTGAATAACAATTTTTTGCATAATTATAAACCTGAACACACGTACAAGGTGCAGTGCTCAGTGTTCCAGAATTGTCATGGTCTCAGACACAAAATGGTAATCAGTTAAACTGCAGTATGTCAACTGGCCACACTTACTCTATAACATGCATTAAGCCTAAGGCAAATGTGAGCAGTAGAACTTAGTTCACCAGAGGAAGAAAGGATATGTTCAGCCATTTTACCATCACTGGCTACAAATAACCCATGAGGCCAAGCTCAGGAGGTAGTGATCAGTGAAATGAAATCTAGTTGAAGGCCAGTAACTAGCAGTGTACCTCAGCAATCAATACTGGCCTGACCCTGGTCAAAATCTTCATTAATGATCTGGATGATGGGCAGAGTGCACTCTCAGCAAGTACACACGATACAGAACCTGAAGGAGGAACTGATATGCCAAAGGACTGTGCTGCCATCCAGAGGGACCTCAACATCCTGGAGGAATGAGCTGACAGGAACCTCAAGTCCTGCACCCTGGCACCACTCAGTACATGCTGAGGGCCACCCAGCTGAAAAGCAGCTTAGCAGAAAAGGACCTGGAGAACACCAGAACCCAGGAGGTCCCAGTGGACACCACACTGAACAGAAGCCAGCAATGTGCCCTTGCTGGAAAGAACGCTAGTGGTATCCTGGGCTGCATGAGCAGGAGCGTTGCCAGCTGGCTGAAGGGGGCAATCTTTCTCCTCTGTTGAGCACTGGTGAGGCCACACCTGCAGTACTGGGTCCAATTCTGGCTTCCCTAGTACAAGAGAAATATGGAGCTACTGGAGACAGTCCAACAAACAACCACTAGGTTGAATAAGGAACTAAAGTATCTCTTCTATGAGAAAAGGTTGAGAGAGCTGGGTCTCTTCAGCCTGGAGAAGAGCATGCTCAGTGGGGGGAACCTTATCAATGTGTACAAATGCCTGCAGGGAGGGTACAAATAAGATGGAGCCATCCTCTTTTCAGTAGTACCCAGTGACAGGACCAGTGTCAGTGGAGACAAACTGAAACACAGTTCCTTGTGTTCCTTCTGAACACCAGGAAACACTTTTTTTTCTGGAGGGTGATTGAGCACTGGCACACCTTGCGCAGGGAGGTTGTGGAGTCTCCCTACTTGGAGATACTCAAAAGATGTCTGGATACAGGCACAGTCTGCTCCAGGTGGCTTTGCTTTAGCAGGGCTGGGGGAATGGACAGAACAACCTCCAACATCCCTTCCGACCTCAATCATCTCTGATTCTGATGCTACAGCTCAGCTGACATGCAGCAACATGTACACACACTGTAATGTGAAGATGTCAGTCCTTTCTACTCATATCTGTCTAGATAAGGAAAGGCTGGTCTATACTTTGCAAGTGTAACAGGTAGGATATAACTATGTATTACAGGAAGAGTGTTGGCAGAGTTGCAGCTGACTCTCCTCATTAGGCAGGACAATACACTGTAGCATGTGGCTAAGAGACATTTTGTACTCTGAAATGTATCTATAAGAGTATCGGAACACTTAAAAAGCACAGAATTATCTTTCCCATAGCACTTCTTTCATAAATATTACATTTTAAATCTTACTCAAAGCATCCTTTCTGAATTTGGAACTCAAGGCGACAAAAACATAGCATGTGTAACAGTAAGATTCAACTTTTTGGCCATATGGTACACTAGACCGAATTCAAATAAGAGTAAGTTATGATGGAAGGGTGCACCACTTCCTTGAAACTAACAGTAGGATTTAGGGCTCGTATATACACAGTGATTTGCTTACACAAAATGCTACTTATATGTTAGATCCCCATCCTGTTTTAAGGTATTTGAGTAAGTTCTTGAAGGACACAAGCCTTGAAAATTTATCTGGCTTTTACTAATTCACAGACAACACAAGAAAAGGATCATACTACTTTAATAGCACAGTACCATCTCAAAACACCAATGAAAACTCAATCTTCTGCAACTACTCTTCTTTCTTTCCCAAACACTGGTTTCAAAATCATAAATCACATACTACTTCTTAATTACTACAGAAAAAAAACCCCAAACAACAACCCAGCATGCACTGAGGCTGAAGTAACAGCTCTCAACTCTCAGAAAGATGTTTGTAGTGATTGATTTTTTTATTCTCAATCTTCCCGTTTGCCTTCAAAACTAATACAAACAATTTAGCCAAAGTCAGTTATGTGAAAGAAACAAACTCTTTTACCTCAGATAAACTGCAACAAGTACTTGTAAAGAAAAAAGGTATTGTGAGCTTGATAAGGGTATACGCTGTACAGTGATACGCATTTGATATAATCAAGCCAGATCTAATTCACAAAGGAAAAGCTGTAAGTCACTTGAAATGAGGGGCAGTACTTTTGTTTTTTCGCATCTTAACACAAGGAAGTATATGTGTAAATACAATAATCCATAGTCAGATCCTGAAGAACTGGGACTACTACCATGACCCCAGTTCACATTCTGCACATCTCCACAAGCAGCTCAGGCACCTTAAGGAGGCACAGGCAGACCCTTTCAGCGGTAAGTATATACTTCAGCAAATCCAACACATGGTATATGGATATATTTGTTCAGTCTAGTTTTTGGTGACAGATTCTGTCATGAACACTGCAATGAACATAACTAGGAATGTGGAAAATAGTGTGCACTACAATGTGAATGTTTGGCATTTTAAAATAGTTCAAATAGGACAATGTTCACTAAAATGTTGTGTTCCTCTCTAACTGTATCAAAACACAAATTATGTCAGAGCATGAAAGCAACTGAATTACCTATAAAACTTAAAAGATTAAGTCTCACAGTTGTGTGGTGAGACAGATTGTTACATGATGCTCCACGTTCTATAGGTTCTGCTCCTCATGTTAGAAAACCAGCATAAATTCCAGCTTCAGCATGTCATTTCTGCCATCTGAGAACATGTAACTGGCCTGGTATAAGCATGTCAGTACATGGTGGTTCATAGGTGACTAGTAAAATTACACTAGAGGAAAATACAAAAGGCTGATAAAAGGCACAATTAGACCATTGAAAGGAATCACCTACTGTGGAAATGAGGACATAAAAAATGAATAAATAAATCCAGTAGCACCAGTATCAAAAAATAATGCCACTACCATTCAAAATAATATACAAATTTGACTTATATCTGAGATTGAATGCACAATGAATAATACTTTTTGGCTATGTTTATTATGCTCATCTAGTAGTCCTTGATTTGTTTTTTACAACAAATATAACTTATGTTTTGAGTCTGTACAACTGGCAACTAGCTGGTATAAAGGTGGGTCATATTGATAAGTAATGCCAAATGAATGACCTGTCTTTGTGTTCACCTGCCTGTGGTTAGAAGGAGGCTACATTCAGACACTCTAATGGAGAAAAACCATTCATAACACTTGCAGACCTCAACTTGCTGGCTCAGAGGAACAGAAGTTTGAGTTTCAGAAGTAATTGCCTGCTTTCCTAACAGAAAATGAAACACAAGTCATAAAGTAAGGCATGACAAAAAAAGTTCTATTTTCAATTTAATAAATACCCAAAGAAAGCATATATACATACACCACATGCACATTCACTCTATTTTACCTACCATAGATTCACTAATAAGCAGCAACAGTAAGGCTTCTTCTGTATTTTCTTGAGGACAAAAGATGCTGTTCAAAACGAGAATGTAATTATTTAAGCAGAACACATTACTTTTAGGAGTAGCTTACACAAATACAGTGAGAGTACTGTAAAAACTGGAAAATTTCCAGGAAAGAAAACAGAAAGTAACTTGCATGGAAAAAATTATTGGTTAAAACACATTTCTTTGCAATGTTTTAAATCTGCATTTTAGAAAAGCTGGCCTAACACAACAAGAGAATGAAACCATCACAGCTGTAAGATGTGAACAAATTCAAATACTCCCAAATTGCACATGATTTGATAACTGTAAAAGCTGTACCCGTAGTTTAACTACCCTCTGGCACCTAATCTATGTGAACTGAATCTACATCACTGATTCAAAGGTCAGCAACAAGAAACTCTCTCACAAGAACAAGATAACTTGCATACTTTAGGCAGGTGGGTTGGAACTAGATGATTTTAAGGTCCTTTCCAACCCTAACTATTCTATGATTGTAATACATGGAGAAATACTTTTATTAGTCTTTCATGAGATATGCTTGAGAATTGTTCTCCCGATGCATTCAATAGCTGTCAGCATGTAAAAAAAAAAGAGCCATGCAATCTCTACCTGCTTGCCATAATGACTGTTACTTCCAAGCAGTTAAAATATTTGTTTTTAATGAAGTACATGTTTTTAATTACAATATTAAAGGTTTGCGTAGGACTAGTTTGCAAACTTTTCTGCTTTTTCTGAACACTAGATTCTGAATACTTTTCTATGCTGGTGGCAGACAACAGTAATCTACATTGGGTACACGACTGATAAGAAATCATTCATTCATTCTCTCTCTCACACACACACACAACACAATAGTTACTGTTTTAACTTTTCAGATTTCTTTCTCTAAACTGTTTCTGAATTAGCACAAGTACCATCTCCTGTTAATTGAGACCAATAATTCCACAATTATCTGTTTAAATGCAGGAAATAATTTCTTCTTGTTAATAAGCAATTCCTATAGTCCAAAGGGTACTTACAATAAATCGCAAACGGGAAACAAAACTTGTCTGAGATCAAAACATTTTTTAAGTTTTTTTTTAAATGCATTAGAAATCTAAGCAGTAATTAAATGCCTGAAAGGACATGAAAACTAAAACACGTTATTAACTCCAGGTGGTTTGAAAGCAACATTGCAAACATATTGTGCTAATACACAGCAGCTCAGACTCCCTGGCAGTTATTCTGTTATTGGATTTTTATTCAATGCATGTTGCTTATCAGATTTTGAGAAGTATTCTAAATCTTAGAATACTTTTATTTTTACATAACAAAGAAATTTCAAGCCATAGTTACTGCTGAATGAGAACCACCAAGGACAGGGAATGAGAAGTGAAAATGAAGCATTACAGAGCTCCCCTTTCATCTATTCAGTCTTCAATGAAGAATTAAGCAACTTGGAAGCAGACTTAACCTGACCATCAATAGTTCCCTGAAAGCAGAATAACGACTGGAACGTGCTGAAGAAATTACTTTCTCAGAGAAAAAAAAGGGGAAGTTGCCTTAAAGAGAACTACGAAGAAGTCACTGATCAAAATTAAAGCAAACATTTTCTCTGACAACTTTGAATATATTTTGGTTAATAAGTTGATGTTTGCCTCAAATAGTGAAGATCCTCTTAATGTAGAAATTACTATGAAATTTCTTAGACCTGTGTAAACAAAAAGCTCAATTTAGTTGGCTGAACTCAGACTGTCTCCTGACAGACGCAGGCATACAAGTAAAGTAATTCCAATGTAACAGGGCAGAGCAAAAGAGGCAACTGGAAGCATGAAAGAGCTACCAATCAAAGGCAAATCAAGAAGTTTAGCAGCTCTTCAACTGAGGACTGAGAAAATTGAAGAGGCAGTAACACAGAGATCTATGAAACCATAAATGGTATAAGATATCAGGCAACTAGGAAAAACAGTACATCTCAGACTCAGAGCTGATGGTCAGATGAATACCTAGCAAATATTTTCCTACATATCTGCCTTGCTATTCATTGCCTTGGGTACTTACTTTTAACACTGCTTAGACATGTTTTAGTTGATCTGGTATTAATCACTGTGATGTGACAAAAGAAAAGGACTTAATTACATGCTCTGTTGAAATCACAGAATTTCTCACTTGCATGTCCCAAGAACAAGAAAATTACATAGAACAAAGCTCCACTTTTGCCAGGAGGCATGGTTCTATAAAAGGCTGAGAAGGAAGACCCTAAGCTCGAAAGACAGCCTGAGAAACCTGCTATAAGTATTCTAGATCAAGGAAGGAGATCTGTAAGAAATCTTTGAAGATAAAGGCCATTCTACTTGCCCATAAAAAGTGACACCATAATAATATGAGCTTGCTGCTGTATAAAGTATTCATTATGGAAATATGCAATATATGCAGCTAAACAACCCAAATGCTTGCATTAGGACAGTATTTCATGTTACAATATAAAGACCCTG
>JBCJKH010079991.1:0-27393 GCA_039877255.1 Loriculus beryllinus
AAAATGGAGGAAATTACAATAAACTTAAGCCTAAGAATTGTAAGCCTTACCCCTATCCTTCAGCTGCCCCTTACATTTTCTGCTTAATTTTAAAAATTCATGTTTTGAAGGAAAAAAGGAACTTTGAAAGGAGGTATGTAGTGAGCTTGTTAAAAATACCATTGAATTTCCACTGCTTGTTTGTGGAATTGAGTACAGAAAATCAAAAGGTGTTCTGCAAAGGAAGGAATGCATTTATCGAGGTATCACGCTGTAGCAGTGCACAGGGACCTCTAATGAAAGCATGTTCCAGTATGCTAAGCAGTCCTTATCTACATGGGAAGTTGCATTTCCTGACACCTTCTGAAATATTAAGGCATCACAACAAAGCACAGTGGCTTCTCTTTTGCCAGCAGTAAAAGCAACGCACTGAGATCAGACCTCATGCAAAGGGGAGAGCTGAGCGACTTTGAAAAGTGTGTTTAATCAGGCTCACCCCTGTGCCACAGAGCTGGGATCCCAGTGCCTGTCTTCTCAGGTGCAGGCCAGCACCTAATTAGATTACAACTCACACATCCTCTTGCATGTATCATCCATACACTGGGACACAGAGTTTGCTATCTGAAAAGCCCCTAGCATTCAGTTTGTGCTAGATAAGTAATAATGGCATTAATGGACTAAAATATTAACATAAAAGACTGACTGTTGTAATTTCTCCTTTGTATGATTTGAGCTAACAGCATCTTCTATTCTCAAAGGGAGACTTCTTTGAAGGGATCAAGAACAGCTCTGCAAAAGTGGGAGGAAGGGACATTTATATAACAAAAAGCCTTTTCCCCCTTAATTTTCTCAGTTGGCTGCACAGTCTTCTCCTGTCTTTTGACAAGATCTCTTAATAAAAACATTAAAAGGATAAGCATAGGCAGTTCCATTTCCAATAATAGGATGGGTATGAGGCCAATGAGAAAACTTTATTTCATAAAACCTCCCTGCTGAATCTACCCTACCTCAGCATTTATTAGCTTCTTTGCTTTATTGTCTAGTTAAAATGGAAATAGCTCAGCTTCAGCTTCTACTCATCAAGCCACGTGGATGACAATGTCAACTGACACCAGTATTCATAAGCTAAAAAAGCTGCCCTGGGGTAAGCAGCAGTGAGACCAATCAGATTTAGTGATTAATATTTCCTGCTTCAGAAAAGATAAAGACACATGCAGTTGAAATCAGACTACGCTGGTAAAGATGACTTGAGAGAATAGCCAGGCAAACCTCAGGTTTTTGAATGAAGGACCAATGGCTCAATTCTGAAATGACATTTCCCAGTAAGGAAATGATGTTCTATGGTTGTGTTACACGGACAGGCAAGCATTAAAAAATACGAAAAAGACTTATGCTACCCTGTGGCCAAATCTACTTCTTCAGCCATTAAAAAAAAAAGGCAGACATACTCTCAGCGCTTGTGCAGTAATCGTTTGCACCAACTCCAGCCAAAAATTGTCCCTCTCTCCTTTCAGGTTGGATGTGTTCCTGCAGCATTCCCAGTGTGGTTCTGAGAAATATCATACTCTCTTATCCTGTTTTTTTTATTCCTTTCACCCACCACCAGTTTTCATTTCCCTTTGTTTGCCTGGCCACCTGAAGGAAATCCTTACAGTCTTTCAAACTGGGCTCACAGTGCTTGACTGTGAAGATGTTACATCAGTGCTAAACGAGTGCATTGTCAAAATAGAGCAATCCAGCTAATGAACAGGCAAACTCCAAGTGCTGGGTTCATGCTGGTGAGTTTGGTATGCTAATGCTGGATGTAACTGAGACTTACACTGGGTTTACTGTCTCTTCTGCACTTTTATTATGGAATATTTGCTTTCTAAGGATGTAAAAAGAGTAAAGGCCTTTTCTCCTGTCTCAACTTTATCTCGTAATAGGTATCCTAGCTGAGAACTGGCAAAGGGATGAAACAACCCTTTATTCACATATACAACTCTCTCACAGCTTTCACAACACTTTCCTTTTCTCAGTCCTTGCATGAGGAAGAAAGTGAGGAGGAATGTTGTGGACTTCAGTGTCAGGTACAATTGCTAAGGGTGCCTAGCCATTTCTGACTCAGGAGATTCTCTTAAACTAGACACAGAAAAGACTAGGTAGTCATTAAAGTCCAGTGAAAGATCTGGGCCAGCAAAGTTACAGCCTGCTCTTATAGCTCAGCTTCTGGGGTTTCATGCTCTCCCCAGGACACACATGGGTGGAAAGCTGTCAGATCTTTTCTCACAGGAGCCTCATGGCAAGTCAAACCTGTGCTTAGATACGGAGAATGTCTCACCTTGCCACTTCCAAGACAGAGACTGTTAGAAGAGCAATGCGCTGTCAGAGTGAGCTATGTGCTGTTAGCTATTTGTTTTTCACAGAATTTTGGATCCCAATGTAACTCCAGGCAGCTCTAAGGCTGTAGGACACACTACAATGGGCTAACAGGGTCCTTGACAGGATGCTGAGGCTTTCTGAGCCAGAACTTTCCAGCAAAAAAGAAAGCCAAGTCCAACAGAAATAGCTTGGAAACAAAGAAGCCTTTGAAGGAGGAATGAACAAGAACAAAAGAGACACAGCCCAGGTGGCAGAAGGGGAGAAAGAATCCCACTAAATAATGAAAACTCAGGCAGTGAGAAACAGGTCTGCCTGAACAGAAGAGAGACCAAGCTTAGAAAGAAGGGCAAAAAAGAAGTCACTAAAAGCGGAGGACAAAGCATTAGGAATCAAAAGGGTCTGAGCAGGGCACTGAGATCAAAGAGACTGCTTTATGGAACTTGAAAAAACAAGTAAAACATAAAAGCCATTCCATCCCAGGTAACTCCACAGCTGAGGTTTGAGGTTTCACAACACAGGATGTAAAATGTTTGACCTGGTTGTCTAAAAAATAAATCCTGTCTACCAGAAATTTCTCCTGAAATACAGGAGTGCTGCCGTATATTTTTAATTCTTTCTGATTTTGTTCTATTCTTTCCTGGCATCCTATCATGTCCAAATTTGATGCTGATTCCTCAGTATTGCACATTTTGGTGAGTAGATAGCCCAGTTGAGTGAGAGAATGAAATCATACTGCATCTAGTTGAGGAACAGAGGTGCTCTGAAGGGGAGCAGATGACTACAGATGGATTACATCATAGACACATGAGGCAAATGACAAATTTTAAGTCCTATTACAGGTCACGGCTTTCAAAAGAGCTTGGTCTGCATTTGGGCATGTAAAAAAGCAGTTGGATATTTTACACGGGTATTTTACATATCTTCAGAACAAGATGCAATATTCATTTGGGGTGATAGAGTTTTATGGTGAATTCTGAAGGTCACTGTAAATTAGAAAGCTGGATTCCTTTTTTCTCAGTCATATGTCCCCCTAATTTATACTCCGTCCTCCCAAAGGATTAGCAAATAAATTCATTTTATTTAAATGCGTTGTCAAAATACAACAGTCAGCTTCAGCTCGTGCTTCAGCTCAAGAGCAGGAGCAGTCCATGCTGAGAGAAAGTTGCACTACCAGTAGATCAGAGCTTTCAGTCAGGGCCACGGGGGTACCTTTGATGGCTTTACAGTTAGTTCATGATTAGTACACGTCTTTTGTAAAATAGCTCTCCTGCATTCCCTCTCTCCTCTCTGCCTGCTACCTGTGAGTTCTGCCATTTCTGATGTCTGACTGCCTTCGCAGTTGGCTTGGATTAGGAGAAAAGAGAGTATTTGGGGAGGGGGAGATGCATGCACATCCATGTGCGTGCATAGACAACACATAGCTTGTGAGCCTCCACCCCCTCAAAGCAGCTTTTCATTCTTGTCAAGACAAACTCACAGTGAAGTTCAGAATTCATTGCTGTGACAGGAAAAGGACCAGTTCAAATCTGTCACTCCATCATAGCATGGTATTCCCCCCTGGTAAAGGTCACTCAGAGAGAAGATATGAAAGCTATTCAATACTTGAACTTACCCCAAAAGTCAAGCAACTTATTTACTATGCAGTGACCCTATAGTGACCGCATACACAACATGTACAGCTCCCACTGGTATCAGTTGGTGTCATGAGTACAGACCAAGAAAACAGTATTGCTGCTTTAGGGGAATACATCAAGTACATCTCTGTGGTTTAGTTTTACAAGACCTGTATGCATCTTTCAATCACTTTCTATGAACATTAATAAAGTATCGAGTGGAACTTCAAAAATGTGCTTTTTTCATCAAGGCGTTTCTAATGCTATTTCTCAAAGCATGGCAAGAAAGACACATGCACCAAAGACATGGGAGAGTTGCTCAAGCTGTGACATTTTTTACCTTGAACAGGACCAGCCACAGCGATGCTCTGAAATAAATTCTGCTTCAAGAGATCATTTGCTTCAAAGTGAGGAATAAGCAATACTTTTTCTTTCTCAAAACAGTGTAGGCCAAAGGGATAATTTGGAACTTTTCTTGCACTGCACTTGATTTAATTATTTCTCAAGAAAGCATCTAGTTCAGGAGGTAAAGAGGAAAATTGATGATCCATGTCTTTCAAACGCATGCCGTGGTTATCAGATAGCAAGACCACTGTGTGAATCACTGTTTTGTGTCACCACTTACACACAGTTGTGCTCTTCAGATTAAAAGGGAAATGCAAACAAATTCATCTACTTCCCTTATGATTCACCCACTTCCTTGTCACCATCACACTTGCAGAAGAAGGAGAGCGAAAAATAAAAAGAACAACCCCAAAATATGAAAAACTGAGGCTGTTTCACAGATAGAAAACAATCATAAGGTCTTGCTTGGCTCTGGGGTTTCTAATGTGATTTTTAAAAAATTACATTCCCCAGTTTCCCCAAAAAAACCACGATTATATTTCTAGTATAAAACAGCCAAACTGCCTGCCTGATATAAAAAGCTATTTTCTTTCTTTCCCCCACTCCCCCCCACCCCCTTGTCAATCGACAGCACTTGCCTCCGGTGCTTCAACAGTAGCTATGACTGTGTCTTAATGAAAAAAGATGTATAAAATATTACCATAACCTCAGAGGCATGAGTAAAGCCCTTATTAGAATTCAGGACCTACAGCTGGAAGGGGGGCTTGGGCCGGCAGATAAAGTTAACTATTGTTAGCTCACAAGTGGCTCAGACTTCCTGGCAACTGCAGTGAATTACTCAGCCCTTTATGCAGGGTTTCAGAAACAGTTCACTGTTTCACAACAAAAAAGGCATTCAGGCCGGGAAAGATGGTCTCCCAGGGCTCTAGAAAGCTAGCTTTAAGACAGTGAATGGACACTGGAGCCTCCTAAGTGAATGACCACTGTGGGAAAGGGTGGTGATGTCAGCCTGAATGCATTTTCAATGGTTTTGTCCCACTTTTCATTGCTTTTCACTCTCCCTCGCTCCCTTTCTCTGCCTCAAGCTGTCCCCTTCCTGTTCTTTTCAGGACATTCTTCCAAAAGTTTAGAGCTCGCATCCACATGGAGGGGAGGGCCCACTGTGGCACTGCTGTCATGGCAATGCTCCTCTGCACTTTTGTTTGCATATGAAATATATCAGGGGCTACAGCCGTGCGGAGCTAAGGAGAGAATGAAAAAATGAGAGGTGGAGAGACAGGAGAAGAGGGAGTGACAGCATCCTGCAGTTGGAGCTGGGGCTATGAGGCTGTCTGGGGGAAAGGAAAACTGGGAGCACAAGGAGGGGACCTGATGAAAGCAGCAGGGATTTGGGGTCCTTTGAAAAACAAATTTGTAATCCTTCGCACTGCGCATGTTTGAAAGGATCGGCACTTTTGAAGGCCTAGAGAAGAATCAGAATAATGTTCTTAGCTAAGCCCTCGGAAAGAACAGAGCTGTGCTTTGGAAAACATACCCAATTACATAAGTTTATCGAAAGCTTTCAAAGGCTCCTCTGTCCTCAACCAAAATGGGAAAAAAAAAAAAAACCCTGCAGCAGTGGAGTGAAAGAGAAGGCTACTTAGTGCATTTACCCGCAATAGCAAGCAAAGAGCAGCTATACCGACATACTTCATACCAGTGTGGCCCACCGTACTGGGCCTGCCCAAGTCAGCAACACAACACACAAGCTTCAAGCAACAAGCCCTGGAAACCGCCTTTGCAAAATCCAGATGGATGTGTAAGTAACAAGGGAATATGGAGCGAGGCACTCAATATGCACTCACTCCTTGTAAATAAAACCTTGACTCCCCTGGCCAGCAAGCCCACCAGGTTTGCTTCCTGCTTTCCATTAAATACTTGCTATTCATACGGATAAATGTATGCAGGCTTCACTAAGCCTGTCCTGAGGCAAAATTATCGGATAACAGCATTGCGCAGAGACTGAGCATTACAGCTGAGCCCACACTAAGTTCTCAGTGTGCTGGGGGGTTTGACGCTAATGTGTCGAAGAATGCAGAGGTACGTGCTGCATGCACTAGTGTGCCTTAGCAGCAATCCCCTCCTGGAGGCTTTCATTCCCTTCGCCTGAGCTGGAATATTGTTTCACCAGGACTATCTTTACAGGCCAAAAATGTAGCGTTTTCTCATGGATGATTAACACAGATTCACAATCCTGCTGCAAAAATACTTATAGAGACTGAGACAGCCTTATTGTGCTGTAGAATAGGCAAGAAGAGACTGCTGGCTTCACGTAAATTGTCTTCATATTGTTGCTTTCTGTTGCCCCCAGACAGGAAATATGCATGTGTAGCCAAAGTTAAAAGCACGGGACAGGCAAAGTGCTTTAGTTTTGCCTTAAGGTACATTTAGTAAGAACAGCCCTGCACCCCATGTGAGGCTGACTTAAGTTTTACCAGAGGAAAACTCACTGAAGAGCCTTGTCTTCACTGTATTTATTGTGGAATAACTCTTATGTATGGTGAAAGACACAGCTTTTTATGCTTTAAAACGAAAAACCTGTGGCTACCTCATATTAAACACAGGCTCCCTGTCTCCAGACAGGATTTAGCAATGAGGTACCTTCACCACTTTGTTGTCTGGATGAAACGAAACCAAACCAAACTTTTATGCCAAAGCTTAAGAGGGCAAACACAAACCCTGTCTTTTCTAAAACCACTGACACTTGCTGAACCACCTACAGCCAGCCTCACAGTATGAATCTTACTTTCTGACCCTGTGAGATCCACGCTCCTGAGGTGCTTCTGAAAGTTTCTGATGTAAAGATGATGCACTAAGGGTATTCCCAACCAGTCCTACGAAATAAAGCAAGAGGACATTTATTTTCCTGAGGCAGTATTCCTTCCTCTTTCTTTTCTTTAGAAGACTACCAATGCCATATCTTGTTCTGCTTTAGCAAGGGACCTCTGGTCTCAGATCTTGTCCATGCAGTAAAATCAAAAGACCAAGAAAAACACGAGTCTGTGGTTTCACAACTGGTTTAGGTCAGTCTGAGATTAATCTGCCACCAAAGAGACACTCAGCCCTGAACACATGCTGTGCCTCTGCTTGCAGAGGGCAAACCTATCAATTCTGATGACAGGACAATATCCAATGAACTTACACTGACTATGAAACCCTCTTTCAGCCATCTTTTGCTTCCTCAGCTACTGCACGCTGGTATGAATAATGTTAATATGAGCATTCCAGTTCACTATAGATCAATTCACTGGCTTCAATAAAATTATGCAGTACCAAAATGAAAGTTCCTTCCCATAGACTGCAGCCAAAATGAAAACAGCAGGACTTATAATTGATATAGGTGCTTCAGTATCATCAGTCATGTAGACATTGCCCACTAAGAATGTCTGTGGTCCCTGTGTCTCCACAACTGCTGGAATTGAGGTGGTAACTGCTTAACACTGGTGCCATTTACCTAAACTGTTAAACCACTGAAGATAAATAGATGTTAAGAAAAACATCAGAATTTTAAACTGCCTGCCTGAGGTGTTCTCACTCCTCAGCTTCCCTCCATTTGGGTTTTCTGAATTCATCATTTGATTAGTTCTTTTCTTGCCCACAATAGGCTTGAATGACCAATATAAAAAGGATTTGTCAATGTAAAGAGTTGAAAAATGAAAATACTCTTCAGGCTTTCTTTATATAACTCAGAAAAAAAAAAACCCAAAAAAAAAACCAAAAAAAAACCAACCCAACCAACAAAAGGGCACTACTCTATTTTCCCAGTCACCTCTAATGCCCATTATGGCTCTAAGTAGGTCTAATCAGCCCAGTGCTCACAGGCACTGCAGAGCCCCAATCTCCCCAGTGTGAGGCCTCATACATCATCCAGCACTGGGTGAATCAAGCAGAGCCCCTGTGGGAAAGGGTACTCTTTCTTGGGTAGAAAAGGCTATGAGTTGAAGCTACACAGAAAAGCTGTCCTACAAAAAAAATTTGTTTCCACAAACCCTACAGAATAATATTTTGCTATGTTTAGAAGCCCCTCATCTGCTCAGTTAGCCACATAGCTACTACGACATACCAACAATTCACCATCACAATACTTAGAAAACCCTCTCCTCTGAAACTGTGTGGTCTCACCCACAGCAGATGTACTGCTCTGCCTCACGGGCTCCAGCGGACTGTGTGAGCAGTGGGACAGAGGCCAGCAGGAAGGAATCATAGGCAGCTGAAGTGCAATTCTCGTGAGACACGGTGGGCATTCAAGCAGTTATGAAGATAAATATGTGACTAAGTAGAGGTCAATGTTTTGAAACTATGAATTAAAGCAATTTTTTTTTTCTGGACTTTACTGCGGTATGAACTTTCAAATTTTACTCTTTTTTTTCTGGTCTTGATTGTAGATGAAAATATACGTGAAACTATTGCAAAAACCTGTAGGATAGAAGGTCCTATCTTCTGTCAGCTCTGCTTGAAGGTTGCTTAAAGGTTGGATTGTCTTGTCTGGCACCAGGCTCTTAGTAAGCAACCAGCATTACCTTTTTTTTTTTTTTTCACTTAATCACAGAAAAGCTCATACCATTATGAAGTTCCAGTCATTTAAGATATTGGTGTAGGAAAGAAGGACTGTATCAGCTAAATTTGAACCAGCCCAGTGAAATGGCCCCTAAAGTTTGAGTTGGATAAAAATCATAGGAAATAAACAGCTATGAAGGCAGAAGGCCAAAACAAGATTTAAAAGGCTCTTGAACTCCATCCAGAAAAGATCAGGGAAATTAAAATGATTTTCTAAGAGCTGGCTCCTGGCAGGTGTATTTTAAAGTGGTCTCTGCTGAAACCTTTCCTTCTGCGCTTCGATCTCTCACAGCTTTCCTGTGAATATGGTTAATTAGATTCTGGAAAGAAAATCTTTAGGAATATAATCTACCTTCTTTCCTTATGTAACATTCCCATCACCTTGTATCTAAGTTCTTTACAGGCACTGATTAGTTTATCGTGTCTCCCTCCCTTCCCTTGCCTTTCATGAGCTGAGGAAGCAGGTTTTTCCAATTTTCCAGTGGGAGCTGTGAAAATCTCACTTTTGCAAAAAATTAGGTCTGACAGTTGTCTGCAAGCACATTCACCTACAGAAGATTTTTTTCCTCTCTTCGTCCTTTCTGGGTTTTGGCCATGGTGGAAAAGTAGGGATTCTTTTCTAAGTCCTTTCCCCTTCCCTTTCCTATTCTTTATCTTCCACTCAACACCGTAGCTGATACTTCTTCTCCGCTTTACGCATGTTGTCATCTCTTGTCCCTCCAACTCTTTCCTCCATCAGCCTTTCCTCCAATTTTATCCCTCGATTCTCTCAGTTCTTTTTATCACAATTTTTTACCTGAAATTTTAGCATCAATGACCTTGATTTCCAGCTTTATGTACTGTTCCCTTGTGGTTTGACTGCACATTTAGTTCCTTCATAACATTTCAGGCCAGTGGAAAGGACCACTCATATTTATTCCTATTAGCCATTTTTATTTTTTCTCTTAAAGCCCATCTATATTATTGTTTCATCTGCTTCTCCTGGTCTCTCCCCTGCTTGTGGTTCCTCTTCCTTCCACTGACATCGTCCTTTGAGCAGGAAGAGCAAGAGTAGTGCAAGTGTGATACCAAAAGAAGACAAATGCGTCTAAGATCCATCAGCAATTATCACCTTTACATTGCCTAGTACAGTGCAGATAGCTAATGCTGCCACAGCAACTGCAACAGCTGGGGGAGATTTTCTGAGTATTAGAAGAGGACTCTTACTCAGAAAAGACTCACTCAGGAGACTCACTGTGGTAGCTGGTATACTGGGACCAAGGCAAATGAGGGAAGGAAGGTACTCCTGCAATTTTGTTACTTTTGCTTTCACAGATTTTGTTTCTACCTCCATCCATGATCGTATCAAACCCTCTCTAAAGAAAATTATCAACATATACTGAACTTTTTTCTTCCTTTTTATTGGCCTTGTCTTCCATCTTCCTCCTCACCTGTAACTTTTCTCTCATTTCATAGAATCATAGAATAGTTAGGGTTGGAAAGGACCTTAAGATCATCTAGTTCCAATCCCCCTGCCATGGGCAAGGACACCACACACTAAACCTTCATCTACAAACATTTCTCATCTACTCTCTTCTCTGAACACACCACCTGCCCCAGATTCTTCATTTTATGACACAAAATCTTATATGATCTCCCCATATCATACTTTTTAGAATCTTAGTCCCCTCTGACTCTCTTCACAGAGTTATCTTAGGGGAAAAAACAAACAAAACCCTATAACTCTTGACTCTGCTTCTCCACACACACTCTCTCTCATTTTCTTCCTTTTCTCCTTCAGCTTTATTGAATATGCTGCTTACAGTCAGCTGTCTCGTTCTCTGGAAATACCTCATTCCTTGTACAAATATCTCACTACCAGGTTAAGGTCTTGCTCCTCTTTGATCTTTCCAAGGCACTAGGAGTACTCCTGAAATGCTTGGCAGTTAATAGCTGATCATTGATTTAAGTGGGAAGTGAGAAACCTGAATATTTTATCAGATCTGGGCCATGGTTCCCCCTTAGGGAGCTTTTATCCATATAAACTCAGAGCATCTGCCTAGTATGCAAAAGGTATCTGGCTCTGCTTGTGAGATCTACAATACAAGTACTGACAGACAATATCTAGTTTCATATTATACAAATAGACAGGGAGAAGCCAGGTCAATCTTGCTTTTTCAAGATGTTTTTCTTCATCTTTGGAATAGAGCAAACGCCAGACTTCCTCCCTTGCTCCAAGATGTCACAGAGTGATTCAGTCCCCCTGACTCTGGAAGTATCCTAGCAAGTCAGCACTGTCACTGCATGGAGCAGTCTCCCACAGCCCCTGCTTTGGAAGTCCCACTCGTCCCCAGGCCAGGGTGTGCAGACAGGAGCAGCCATAGGCCTACTTCTCATGTGAACTGGAGCTGGGTGGTAAGGTATTTACACCGTGTCTGTTAGATACCTTGACAACACTAAATTCAACTGGAAATACAGCATCTCCAGCAGTAAAAACTACCATTTTTAGCCTGGGTGAGAGGCTGGAAGGTGAGGTTCACTCTGCACTTTGCTGGAGCACCAGGCTTTAACCGAACTTCAACTATGAGGGTAGGAGAGGAGCACTGCCCACCTTTGCCCAATCTCAAGTTGCATCGCTCTGCAGAAAGCAACGTGAGTTATTTAAAGCCTTGCTCACTAATAAAGATCCATTGAAAGAACAGGCAAGAAGGATCTTGACTTGGACTGAAAGTGTGAGGACTAAGGGAAAGGAATTTCTTATTTGCCATGTAATGGCCTAAGGAAAAAAGCCCAAGCTGAACTGCAGCATGTCTTTGAGTCCTTCATAAAGGCATGAAGACCTCAAAACACAGGTCCAACAGCTACTTCTGATGGGAATAGTGAGGTTTTAAGGGCTTTTCTTCTAGGGATGCTTGTGCACAGGAGGCAATTTACAGCGTCCAATGGTCACTTCCCTTGTGAATACTCACCCTAAACTGAAAGTAAATTTGAGAAGGACAGCTTACTCTGATGCTGAAGCAAGCTGCTAAGCACATGGTGTAATCTCTAAGCAGGTCTGCATTACACAGTGGACTGCAGTGCAGAGAAAACCAAGACAGAAGCAGGACTGGGCTGGCCAATCTGAAGTCAGTCCGAAAACCAAGTTCAAGTAAAAATGCTCTAAAGGTAGAAATTGCATGTGTGAACCTTCAAGAGTAACCAGTTAATACAAGTTAGGCAACAGTATTTCAGCTGTCAGCTGCTTTGGCTGTTTCTGGTTTTAGTTTACTTTACAGCTGGAGACATACTCCATAAAATCCCTCTCGCAATATACATCAGATCTCTGGCCTCTCGCTGGCCTCATTACGTATGGTTAATTCTGGCAGAATGTCAACCGGATTCTGGGGGTAATAATTTCACATAAAAAACAGAAAGAGTGATCCAGCGTGTGTCATGGTTTAAGCCTAGCCAGGGGCTTACTATCATACTTGTGATACTACTTACTTTGAGATTACCCTAACATTTCACCAAATGCAGTTTTATATTTGTTGTGTTTTCTCCTTTTTTAATCTTTTATAGCTGAGTGTTGTTTTGTCAGTTTTATCACTGTTTTATTGCATGAGAAGCATTTTATATTTCAATTTGTACCAACATTCAACATTATTTATTTGTTATGTTCAATTGTGGTTTTTAATGAATGTAATAAAAAGTTTAAATGTGAAAGAATACCAGGCAAACCCTTTATCCTTATTTCGATGCTGGATTTTTGCAGTGGTCAATGGATAAGCAGCATCTAGAGACAGTATTCAGTCTCCTTTTTTTCAGCTGGAATTCCTGTAATTCTAGCTTATGAGCTTATAAGAAGCTTCACTTATGACTTGGAATCACCAGGAACTGAGGCTTCAAATACGTGTTCTTTCAGCTACACAATTCAGGACTTACTTAGGTAAGTTTGTAAGATAGCTCCAGGAATTATCTCAATTAGTTTGGTCCTGGAGCATCAGAACTGCAAATGAAGCCAATAAGAGATTTTGATGGTCAGCACCTCCGGAATTCCTGCATTGTTTAGGCTTCAAGTGCCAGGCTGGACTCTTAATAGAAAACAAAGCTTAGAAAAAATACTTATTCTTGTGACAGCAGCATATTCATTCTTAAAGCATCTTCCCAGAGAAAGATTCAGAGGTCATAAAAGGTAGATGCAGAGTGGATGGATGAGGTCTCAAACTCTCTACACATGCAGAAGAGAAACCGCTTTATTCCATTATTCTATTTAAAAAAATGGGGATTCCTTTTTAATCTCAGAAAGTATAGTCACCTTTCTATTTCTCTCCATCTCTTTTGTATTTCTGCAAAAATTAGCAAGAAAAAGCAAAAGTAGATACTGGAAAGAATCTATCCTAAGAGGGGAACAGAAAGGGGGGGAGGGAAGATAAGATAGACATGAATTGTTCACAGTCTGACCTACTAAAGAACTACAAATTCAAGAAAACACACAAAAACAAAAAACTCTGGGAAAAGATTACCAATGTATTACCTCAGAAAGTAAATCTGGAACTGTTTTCAGGACCGTGAAATATCAGATGTCTGAGACCTTGGGTGCCACAGAGGAGGTTAAGCAATATCTGAAGGGGGCTTACAAGGATGCCGGAGAGGGACTGTAGTGACAGGAGAAGGGGTAATGGGTTCAAACTTAAACAAAGGAAGTTCAGGTTAGACATAAGGAAAAAGTTCTTTACTGTGAGAGTGGTCAGGCACTGGAACAGGCTGCCCAAAGAAGTGGTAAATGCCCCAATGCTGGCAGTATTCAAGGCCAGGTTGGACAGATGGATGCCTCTTGTCTGTGGACTTAATTATGAATTTGGATAAAGAAGTATTGTGTGTACAGGTGAATTCATATTCTCCAAGCCAGCTCACCTGATAGAGGAAATATTTTCTCCTTTCTGCTTACTAAAATGACCTACCAAACCAATCAACCAACCAAACAAAACACCCCTTCAGGAGCACATAAAGCCAACTTCTGCTTAGAGGCATGCCAAATGAGTTAAGCGATGTGTATAATACGAAGAAAACAATGCAGCTGTCTTTATGTTAATATAATTAACATTGCCTATTAACTAGGACAGTAATATAATCAGGAAAATATGAGGCAGAATCTCTTATAAAACAAACAATAACTTGTGGAAAAGAGCTGCACATGAGAGAGGAGGAAACAAAATCCAAACAGTGAATATAATGTTTAATGCGCAAGTTCACATATTATGGTGTCAGAAAAATCATAACAGTATTAGTATAAAAAGCCTGAGGAAGGCAATGGCAGCAAAACTGACACATGACCCTCAAGAGTCCCACGCTGGGGTTTGCATTTTAATGCCTCGGAACTCACACTTGCTGAGACCCAAGGAATCTATGCACTGGGAGTGGAGTTTTATGTGATGAAAGAGAGGTAGACCACTGATGGTCTATTAAGAAGTTCTGGGAGCAGAAAGGCATTTAGTGGAGATCTGGAAAAAGTCTCTACTTTAAATCCTTCAAACTCAAAGGAGCAGAGAAACAGTCTCTTGGCTGGTGGCAGCAAAGTACTTGCAATGTTGAGAATGTCAAGTAGCCATTCATCACAGTGGCATGGGAGAAGTTTCATAAAGGATCTGAAAAGCCCTCCAAAGCACCCTGAACCCAAGCAGTAATTATGTCAAGCGTTTGACCCATGGAAACCACTATTATGTTCTAACAGATACACGGTTGTATAGCCAAACGTTCACAATGCTAGTCATGTTTAAACAGCTTCCAGTAAAGATGATGCGGGCCTATTAGAGGAATCTGTACATTCTCTCTGGAATCGATGGGATTCTTTCAAGTCTTTACCCTCAGCCTTGGCTGCCAACTTCATTTTTATAGTTTTTACCCCCTATTTTCCCTGGGAGCCTAATAAATGAAATATTGTCCCCACAGATCTATTTTTTTGCATTAGACGAAATTTGGTTTGGTGAGGGTTGGCTTGCCTATGCTACAAATTTCCTAAATGGTTGCATTAAATATGTGCATTCAAAAACTTGGCCGTGATCCTTAGTTTGAAGTAGAAATGAAACACTCTGTTCTTCAATTTTTCCTTTCAGGCACATCAAGGAGAAGGTAGGAAATGTCATACAAAATGCACTGTTAGTCCCAGAGAGCTGACACCTCACCTTCTCTTTCTCCAGCATTTCTTTGCTTAATTCCATGTACATACTCAAGGGGTGCCAGGAGAATAAAGTTGTCCTTCCCCACATAAGAACCGATGCAAACAAGCCAGGGTCCTCTCTGGCTCTGAAGCTGCCCAATGCTGCTGAAATTAAGTTATACTCATTTGCAGCAATGGTAGGCAGAGTCAGGTCCTTGCCTTCCTTGGTGGTCTGTAGCTCTTGCTTAAAGCCATTATTTTATGTGCAGTGAACTAACACTGCTGCTGGACTAGTGAGCAGTGGGACAAGCTGGAACTCTGACAGGCTGGAAAGAGATAAGGCAACAAGAGGGACCCCTAATCACACACAAAAGGGTGACAAAAGCATTGTCATCAATCTATTGATTTGACTATCTTAATTCTTAAGAGCCATAACCACTGAAATGCCCCATTTACAAATCAAAAAGGGGCCATAATGACTATGACAAGATATTTTTCCAAAATCACTGCTCTATCATTTCAGTATAACTTCACTATTTTTAGCTGAAATCAGTGGAATTACCCCAGCGTAAAAAGGAAGTAATCTGTTGGCAAAATCAAATCTTTCAGGAATAAAACACAAGAACAGAGGTATAGGAGACACTGTATATCCATCTTAACAGGAGTGAACCAAGGACTACAAGTAGTCAGAAGCATGTGTCCTGTGATTCTCGTGTTCAGAATAATCTTATCTCCAGTTATCCAAAGACATCTTTATGATGTTCTAATTAAATCCTGACACTGCAGCCATAAGGTCTTGATGAGGAGTTGTGTAATGCAACAGAAAGAAGAGATCTGGGGTCTGCAGCACCAGCATTTCAGCTGTACTTCAGTAGCCAAATGTAGGCTGCAGGTAAAAAATGTAGAAGGGCTGTCACACAGGAATTTAACTTTTAAAATTACCAGCACTGCAATGTAGCCATGTTGAGTGGGCTTCTCCTAAGAGTTCTCCTGAGAGTGAGGTTTTCACCTAACTGTTGCCAACCCAACCCCTTTCTCTAGCAGGGTCACTTTTTTTTTCCCCACTCTCTTCTAAGAGGTTTCCTTCAGCTTCTTTCATACAAGCTGAACAGGACCACTGAGTATCTCAAGAGCCAGGAAGAAATTTAAGCTCTTGGCCTTCATTGATTCCTTACCTCAATGCCTAACAAAGCCTGAAGGCTCTCTTCCCCTTCAGTGGCTGCTACTATCCCTGTTCCCACTGTTCCTCTTCAGCTATAGGGCATGTTAATGCAACAAACTAACATCACTGAAGGCAGAGATCATGCAGGTAGAGCTAAACTAACTTTAAACCAGGCAGCTCATATACTCCTAACGAGTGAAGCTGATGTAGCATGGATCTGAGTGTGAGCTACTTCAGCACCTGCAGCCATAGGTGCAGCCTATGCCCTGCTGTATCTATGCTACTTACAGTAGTAAGGTAAATGACTACTAACGAATACTGTATGTCCTCTTATGGATAAGATTTAGCAGTGGCCTTGACAGTGTTAGCTTCACAGCTGGACTCAATGGTCTAAAGGGTCTTTTGTAACAAAAATGATTCTATTCTATGATTCTATATTACACAGGAGTCACCGAGGTGTAAACCAGTCTTCACATCTCTCTAGATGCCCTTTATCAGCTCCTTCAACAAGTCTGTTGCTCACTGTGCCTTGTGATAATGAAGTACCCTCAGCTGCCCTGGAAGGTGTATCATTCGCTAGAGAATGATGAGAAATCTGGGTTCAACAGCAAGATCTTCAGAATGAGAAAAGCGGGTCCTGAAATCATGGATTGGGATTTTGAAGGAAACCCCAGGCAAGTTATGAAGGCTAAATATCATGGTATCTTGTAAAAAACGCACGAAGAGGGAAAGAACTTGGCAAAATGTCAAGCATGAATAGAGACCTGATAAGACTCCTATAAAACTAATGTGGAATAACTTTGGGTTTCATTTCAATGCTGAGAGAAGGTTAGGGTCAGGTTTTTTTTCCTCCTTCTGAAATGATGCCCTGATTCCTTCTTACATTTCTATAATAAGCTTCTATGAATTCTAATCAAATAATCACCTGCAGGATTCAGTTTTATTGCCTTAGACAAATGCATCATCTTTACTCCAATTTAGAAAAAGCTTTACAGCCATGTGTAATAGTCCAGATCCTTTAAAACAAAATGTAACAGTCATTAAATTTAACAGCAAGGCTTTTTACCATTAAAGGGCTAGAGATATCACCATTATCCAGGTTTTTCTTAATTACCACATATGGCAGGAAGGTTTCTATAAATAATCACACTTGCACTGTAGTTTGAAAGTTGCCATCTCCCACTGGATATATGTACCTTAACAAAAGAATCTAGTACAAAGTCTGGAAAAGGAATCAAAAGAGTGTCCCATCTCAAGTGCAGTCCCTTCCCATCACCTTAGGATGCTTACTCAGAAAGCAGGATCCAGGTTGAGATACTTCTCAACTAAAAGGGTTCAACCTTAGAGTTCCCACTGCTGAGGAAAGACGCCTAGCTATGTTAGTTAATACTAAGCTTATGATCAGGCCTAAGTCATGGAGGCCAGCAGACTATCACTCAGGCTTAAATGCTTTTTGAGCTGAAGCTGTGCTTGTAGGCCACCATTAACACTAAGATAGTCACTGTATGCATCCTCCTTATGAACCAAATAAACAGAGAGAAAAGAAATTAACGAGGTTTCATTTTTATCCATGCTGAACAGTATTTCCCTTGATTTTGAATCACATCAATTCAGTTTTCAAGGAAGAAACATGAGTCAATGTTTTGTGCTGCCATGTAAGATACAAGCCTATAAGAGATAGCTTGAGGAGTTTGAATCAGTGTGCTTCTAGGTCTTCGGCTCAAATCAAGTACACAATGGTAAAAGTTTGTCCTTTTGTGAGATGCTCTATGTGAAGGTCACAACTAGCTCTAGGTTTAACTTATAAGGCCAATGCCACCTTTTGCATGCCAGAAAATCATACTATAACATCTATATGCACTGATTGAATGGCTTCTCCACTGTGGCATACAGAATTAATAATTCCCCAAGAGCACTGACAAAAACCCTACATGAGAGTTTGGCAGCACTCGATCAGGTAGACCAAACACCTGACTCCCTTAACCTCTGTTCTGTTTGAAATTGAGTAGGACAGCCTCTTTGTTCCATTTAAGCCCCCAGATACAGTAACAAGTGTTTAGACCGTAGTCATTCACTCAATGAATGCACACCTCATATGATAGCAGCCTAATGCACTGGGAATAGAAGAAGTCTGACTCAACAACCTCCTTTTTATGTTGTAGAAGACTAATATTAACATCTTTGTGTACTGAAACCTGAAATGCTATTTGACCCCTGAGGACAAAGCATCAGATGTCATCAGGACAAACGTGGGCTGCCATGCTTTATAAAGTTCCCTGACTTTACTAAATCTGCCAGTAACGCCAGCACCACTGTAAAAATTCCCTGTGCAGACAGAGTGCTATATTGGAATATGTAGTATGTTTCCATGTTACATTGGCCATGCATATCATGCACGGGTAACTTTCAACATCTATCCACATTTCCAGCACTGGATAGATGGGTATAACCACTGTATATATCATTCAGTTCAAACCTTCATGAGGTTGTTCTCTGCATATTGCTTGTGTTCAGGATAAATTTGGTGCTTTCAAAGTTGGGCACTAATTGTTCCTTAATAAGATATCATCATAAAACATGCAATTTTGTGCTTCGTTTCTTCCAATTTCCATATAGGAATCTGACTCTGCTAAATTCAAGATTTAATCCCCCTGGCCCTTCTTGTAACTGGTGCTATAGACTATGAAGGGTTACCGACCCATAACAAATAAATTAATAAGCTTGTGTAATTATATTTGGGTCATTTTATTTCAAACCATGAAATCAAAAGCTCTGTTCATATTAGTGCAGGAATTGCTGTAACTGGCCATTGGGGCTCCCTTGATACACCATCTGTGAATGCAACAAACTGCCACATGCTGGAAAGAAAGAATTCATGCTCCATGCTTGTAGCTAGCGTGCATGATTTTTTCCATTATTTTAGCTGGACACAGGCCTCAAATCCTATTTCTACCCATCTCCTGTCTTAAGAGAGTAATTCTGCTTTCTGCAGTGATTTTTTCTTTTGCAGTCAACAGTTCCTGAAAAGTCCTCACATCGTTACTGATTGCTGAAGGCCAGATAATCTGATCTACCAGATTTAGGGTGAAGTGCAGAAAATATGGGCACAGCCACAGAGGGGATTCCAAGAATAGCTAGAAAGCAGCTAATGCTTAGACATTATCATAGCACTGTTGCTTATCGAATTTCTTTTAACGTTTTCAACCTCTTCTGGTAGAAGGACATGCTTTTTCTGACAGCTTGAGTTGTTGGATATTCTGACTTGGCTCTTCTCCCTGTGTAGCCTCTTAACCTCTCTGCATCTTTCACCCTCATTGTTGCTTTGTCTTTGGACTTTCTGCTCTTGGCTCCATTTTATGTCATGATCACCTTAAATTGGAGGCCTGGGAAAATTTCGCAACTTGCCTTGATGCTGTCGCCAGGAATCCAATTGATCTTGTAAAATAGTTCTAATTTCTAGACCTTGTAATGTGGTCGTACAAGACAAGGCTGGTAGGGTTCCCTCTAAGTTACTATGGTAATCACTATAGCCACCTTGACATCTGTAATCCTGCTGCATGGAGCTATAGAAGGTTCCTCCTGCTCCTACTGCCTGCTTGAAGAGCTAAAACAAGAGTCATCCCGTGCATAGGCTCATGGAATACTATTTTTGCCCATAGTTAACAGCATTCTGGACAGCCTGTCAACTGACTGACCACCTGGCATCTCTTGAAAAGATAGCTGCACACAGCTGCCTTGTGAGGTAGACCAGTTGCCATTTTCTGGGTGTTATTTGCACACACACCATGGCAAGGAAGAGAGGGAGCATTTGACAATCCTACCTGTGAAAACAGAACCGGAAATAGCTCGAGAATGCAACGCTAGTTCACAGCATTGCTTATGACTTATTAGTCAAAAAATTCTAGAGACAAGAATGTACAGAAGCATACGCTTCACAAAGTTAGGAAGCTACACATGAATATGCAGCGTTTAGACAACGAGTCCACCAGTGGCTATATCAGTGGCCACAAATCCAACTACCCTTACACAACCTCTATATAATATCTCCAAAAATGGTGGCTTCTGTGCTGCAAGAGGATGTACCAAAGGAAAGGTCATGCTGTCAGTGCCCTGTGCTCACATGTGTTTCCTGAGCATCTGCTGGTAGCCCTGTTAACCTAGGATATTGAACTGAATGGCCCTCTAGTCTAGGAGGAGAGTTCTTATGCCCTTCTAAAGAAGGACCTATGGGAAGATAAGTTACTGTAGCAGAAAAATGACATACCGTTCCCAGCTGCTTTACAGAAGAGATGTTTTGATTCTGACCTCAGTAAGCTAGCTGGAGTTCCCACCCGCTGCAGCACAACTTGCATTTGAACAGCTGAGGGCACATTTTCTGGCATTCACATTTCTATATGCTTAACCTAGACTGAGAATAGCTTACCTATCTAGAAGTTTGGATGCAGTTGCTTCATA
Organism: Loriculus beryllinus; assembly: GCA_039877255.1. Taxonomy (NCBI): domain Eukaryota; kingdom Metazoa; phylum Chordata; class Aves; order Psittaciformes; family Psittacidae; genus Loriculus; species Loriculus beryllinus. The sequence goes on from JBCJKH010079991.1 coordinate 20,627, forward strand.
CAAATGTGCTTTTTAGCAGATGTAACCATTTTATAAGTATAAAGATAGTAATGGCCCAGGAGATTTTGTGTGCAAGAAAACCACTGAAAGAAAATATGAACCAGAAATGGAAGTAAATTTCACCAGAAATAAAAGTAGCTGCCAGCTTCCACCTGAAAGATTAACTTTCAAGTCATCACCCATTTAAACTTAAAGCATTAGCTTGGCAAGAGTTAAAAAAAAACAACAAACCAACACGGTGTGTCACGTTAAGGGAGACATAAAAAGATGATTTTGTCATTTAGTGATGACTTTCCTTGGACATCTATCTTTTCCCTATGTATCCAGCCCTTGCAAGTACTGTAAGACATGGGGGACGCCAGACTTGGCTGAATCAGCCAACAGGGGGCAGCCAGAGGACAGGAATTAGCGTCGGAGCCCCTTCATTTCAGAGCCCAGAAAAAGCAACAGTCAATCAGCCTACCAGGAGCCTGCTAGCTGGTCTCCAGACTGATTCATTAGACAGACACCTCCCTCCCTGGCTCGTCATTTCGTTATGACACAGGAAGATGTCAGCGTTTCATGGGACAAAAGGACATTCTTAGGAATGCAAAGGACTGAAATATCATCTCATACGCTGGCAGTATTCCAGGACTCCAAGGATGTGCAGTCTCCTTAATCACAAGTCCTTTTTTGGTCCTGCTGCATTTTAGGAGACTAGCCTGACTCAAAGACGATATCAGGTTCGCCTCAAGTAGCCTGGAGGATTTGCATTTGAAAGCCATCCAGCCCAACCTTAACCAAACTGGCCTTCCTTAAATTAAACACAAAAAGAAGGCTCTTGTCTAACAGTATTCTCTTTTGCTTCTCAGCTTTGCCCTTGGGAAAGCACACTGCTGTCTGCCTCCAAAATAATCCTTTTGGAAGGTAGACTCTTTTTATTTGTGCCAGGACATTAAGCAGACCATCAAAAGGACATACAGAAGCTATTTTGGAAGGCTGTGGTTTTGCTCTGTGGATGCAGTCACACAAGTTCGTCTCTGCTTCATAGCACTTTTCCTATGTTGAAAGCCGGTGTTCAGTGAAGACCAAATTAAACTGGGCAGCTCGGCATTGCAACCGGGATGGTCGCTGAGTCCCAGGGAAGATTAGCCTATAATGGCATGATGTTGTCAGAGTACAATATTAGAGGTCTGTCAGACTTCTACTTGTCGAGTAGATGAAACCAAGCATGAGGAAAAAAGAAATCAAATATGAAAAATTCTGTACTTGGCAAGTAGAGGATTTCTCATAGGGGCCTATACCTGTGGACGACTCTGTAGCCAGACATGATCAGCACTGATTTTCATCTCACATGTAGGATAGTTAAATTTTAAATATAAATTAATGATAGATTGCCCTCCTCCCTGTGAAACAAGAGGAGTGAAGAAAGGAATATTACCTAATGAAATCACTAGAGGCTAATCTTTTCAAAACATTGCTACGGAACTCACCCTACTGTAATTTCTTCTTGGCTGCCACAACTTTCTACAGCCGTTTCCTAGTGATTTCTTATCCTTGAATTTTAAACTCAAGTCTTCTACCTCTGTTTGAGGCACAGCAGATTTTTAAGCTGTTTTTTACCCCAATTACTCATTTTGAGGCACCTTATCTGTTCACCTATTCTTATCTTTTGTTTATCACCCACAATTTCCATGTTCTTTTACATTCCTAAGGAAAAAGACCTTTCCACTTCTCTCCTACCTTTACTTTTCTCGGACTCAATATCAAAAACTTATTCCTGCAGCATAATACTCTCCACTGCTGAACTGCACATTTCTTGGCATCTTCTACCTCTGTTATTTGCCAGCAGACATGACAAAGAGTGGGAGCCACTGGCACATTGAGAAACACAGCAAGCAGAAAAGAAAATTTTAAGATAACATCCATGCTGAAATGCCACTATTTCAGTTCTGTCCCCTTCATTAATTCTAAAGGAGTTTTTCATGTCTGCATTATTGTGTTTTCAAACTCTAAAGGAAGTTTCTCAACATGCTTGAGTAATTCAGAGCACATATCCTAGTCAAAAAGCAATCACATCTCTTAAAAACTGCTGATGGCCAAAGCTTATTTGGAGGGTGTTTTCCTCCATTCACTGCTCAAACTGCTACATGCCGTCTGAGCCATGAAGAAATGTCAGCTTCTTGGAAGCCCACTTAATAAGCAAGTCTCATTGCCCGCCTGAAAACTGTTCAATCAGTCAGCCAAAGCATTTGTTCCACCTCCTTTCTATTCTCTACAGGACGTAGCTGTCCCTCCCCTACGTTCCCTTAAACACCTCAGATCTGTGTGTAGCTAGGAAAAGACATGCTCACTAGATTCTAGAGGCATTTGTTAACAACGTTAAAAAAAGGTAGAGCAAAACAGTCTAGGTCCATCAACATATGTGAAAAACGAAGATGCCTCTAGCCCCAGAAATATGAAATACGTGTTTCTTTCCACCTTGTTGTTTCAAGCCAGACCCACTTTAATGTCCACCAAAGCCAATGGCTGTGCATCCACCAAAGTGGGCATTACATTGGGCCCCACATCAGTAACATATTTCAGAAATTCTCCTGAGTAACAGCAGGAGCATTAGTGAAGCAGCGCATAAATTAAAGCAGTTTTGATCCGCTTTCATGTGTGCTCTGAGCCTGGGGCCCACTAAGAACCTTCTGATCACATAATCTGCCTATCTGGAGGATCTGTATATACACAATGAGATAATCCTGGTAATCAAGAGTGTAGATAATAGCATTATTATTTTATTCCCATAAATATTTGAAAAGATAGGGTTTCTTCTCCTGTGCAATCTGACTGGTAAAATTCCCACACTTACTAAAAAGAAGAGACCTGCCAGAAAACTGTGGAAATGTAGTAGGAATAAAAGGAAAAGTAAGTTGTCTCAGCAGGCAAAACACACAAAGTAAAAACATTTTGACTGCATACATGTTTTCAAATAGTCAAGTGTAATCAAAAATCACTGAGAAACAAGATGCTGCTCATACTGTTTTATGAGAAGTGTCAGAAAAGCATAATGACACACACTGAATCCCACTAGTCACTATCCACTCTTCATACACTGAATCCACACACCAGGAGCCCTTGGACCACGGCAAAGCAAAAGGAGGCTAAGGCATAGCCAGGACAGAAGCAGACAGCTCTTGTCCACGGAAAGGGGAGCTAGGAATATTGAGGAAGTGGGGGGGCAGGAGAGAAAGCATGCAGCCAGAGAAGGGCAGCCCAGGTCTGGCACGCTGGTGAGTGATCACAGCAGTTGCGGTCCTATTCTGGTGCTGCCACAGAAATGCAGCATCTGCCTGAGCCCTGCTTAGCCCATTATGTTACTACTAAAGTCAAAGAAAAATGTCGACTAGTCAAAGGCAGGACTGAAGGATGGAGTGTTACCGACATAGTTCAAATGGTAAGAGTGAAAAGCCTAGTCCTTTACAGGCAGTAACAACAACAGAGCAGGAGCAGCTTCTTTTAATTGGGTGAACTGTTCCTCCTAGCTGCTGGTTCTCTGAAGAAATGGACCCTTCATCTTCTTTAGTAGGAGGCAGGGAATTTCCTTCTGATCCTAAGGGAACTGCAGCAAGGACAAGAGGTCATTGCTGTAACAAAGCCACTGTAATTTGGGAATAACAGTTATTGACAAACATCTATCCAGTGAGCATCAGAATAATCCCCTAAACCATCAAGGGAAACTCAGATCACCTTCCATTTCACACATCTTTAGCTCTGGTTCATTAATGGTCATACATTTGCTATTTCTACATAAAGGTAGTATGTTCTAGTTAATTTGCTTTAGTGTAGATGGGCGTGAAAGGGAAGAGCTTCCTCTATGGTCAGGCATTCCTAATAGTGAGTTAGAAAGCAACTGAATTTATTTGAAATTTAACACTGGAAACTGGCTTCTCAGAGTTCCTGCTATCAGACTACAGCAAAACACTTTGTGATGAACCACAAGGCTACAGTTTGAAACTGGACTTCAAGAATCATCTACATCATATACCTTCTGCAGAGCAGGAATCACTCACCAGGAGCTCTTGAGCAACAACAACAAAATAAATGTATATGTTTCTGACAGAAGGATTGTGCCAAAAACAGCAGACTAACCAAGGAATATTTTTTGCTACATGGTATTTACACAACTCTTATTATCCCTGTAGCCCCCCAAGTGATTCAGCTTTGCATGCCTTCCAGAAGAGTATTCAGGACACACAATATGAATCCTTACCCTTATTTAATTCATAGTGAAGTTGTTTGGGGTTTGGGTATTTTTTAGGTTATATCTTTGGTTTGGTCCACAATAAAAAAAGGGGACCATTTGCAAAATCTGGATTGATTTTGCTTTTCAAATTCTCATGCCATTTAGTGAAAGCTTAATCCAGCAGTATTAAAGTCAGTGAAAGTTTTGCCAGTGACTTCAGTGAGTAAAAAATTAATCATGTACTCCTGAGTACTGTCAGCATTTGATTCTGTTACTTGTAAACACAGGATATGGGCCTAAAGAGATTACAGTCAATCCCTAAATGACAATACATAGATTAAGCCCAGCTTGAGGGCCTTTTTTTCCAAAGAGGAACTTGGTTTTAGAATCCAAGCTCCATGAGACTTGCCTTCTGTTTCTCAAGTATATCTTTGATCTGCAGAAGATTAATACCTCTGCTCCTTCTTCTGTAGGAGCACTTGTTGGGAATAAATTCTTTCCTCTGAATCCAGGTCACTGACATCACAGGACCAAATAAAAGGTTATTATTGTCCTTCTACCTGATTCCTCCAGTTTCACTTCCCAAGCCTGCAGTCCCCTGCCTTCCAGCACCATAAGGATGGTCACGTTTATGAGTCCTCTTCCTTCCCTGGGGAATCCATACAAGTACTATTCGGCTATGTTAGGTTTTCTTTAGTATTTAATTTCATTAAGGGATCAAGTCTTTCATAAATGTCAAGAGATTGTCTGGTTTTTTTTGTTTTTCTCAAGGCAGGATGTTTATATTTCCAGCTTTCACCTCATTCTCCAGGTTATCAAGATTTCTGTCAGGTAGGATATTACTTCTTTTATGCTCCCTGCTCTCCATATAATTATCTAAAGTGCTTTGTGTTTTCCCACACAGAGACCACTTCTGGCCTCCTTCACACAATTTTTAATCTGCCTTCTCTAATGGAGTTACTTCTGATTTAGTTCACTTCTGCAAAAAATCAGAGCTATACTGGGCTTTGACTCCCTAATTGTGCTGCATATTGCTTTCCCTTAAGGGCATTCCTGGCCCCAATTCTCCCCCTCGATGAAAGTCCCACCATCAGTCAGTCCTCACATCATGGTCTGAAAGGGGACAAAGACAAGAAGCACCAGGATCACAGGAAGAGAATGCAGCATGGGCTGTTATCTTTCCTTCCACTTTCTTGTGAGTTGAGGCTCTCCATGCTGTAAAAGTAAGAAGCACAAGAATTTTGCCTTAAACTTGTTTCTGCTGGCACTTACACTGAGTTGAGAGATATTAATCTCTCCTGTCCACACTCACCCTGCTCATTGCATCTTAATCTTTCACTGAAAGAATAATCTCACATGCTCAATAGGTATGTATTTGTTAGGGAAAGATCAAATCTGGCAAAGAGATTAAAGAGATAGTACCAGAGACAGAATAAATACACAGAACAGTTTCTTCTGGAGGCATCAATCTTATATCTAATTGCACTTAATCAGCACCACAATGAGCTCAATCCATTTCATGAACGTGTGGGCTAACAGTTCATTTTTAGAGCCAAGAGCAAAAGTTAACACCCTATAAAAAAAGATAAAGCAGATGAAAGACAATATGCCGGAAGTCAAATGTGTGTATTCTGTATTAAAGAAGTTGTTGATATTTGTGCTTTGTAGTCCTTAAGTTAGAATAGATGTTGTGGTTAAATAAATTAAAAATGAAACAGGAACACACTATTATTAAAATCTGCATGCTTAATATCTGAGACACCACTGAGGCTTCTCTCTGTTGATTTACAAGATATATGGTTAGTTTTACAACACAGGAACAGTCTCTAAAACAATGCATACCTTTTACTTGTAGCATAAAATGTCCCTGATATTAATATAATAAAATATTTTATTTGCAAATATGCTTATAAATGCTTTCCTAAAGCAAGCAGTAAAATGTGGCTGAAAATGTAGTGCAACTTCAACTAGAATATCTTCACATAACCAAAAATTTCTGGTTCAATTCACCACCCAAACAATAATTACATCTCATAGATGTGTTTGTCAAAATAACAGTGAATGTTTTCAAATGAAGAATAACAGGATAATCTGTTTGGATATCCATTCAGACATCATCTCAAAAAGAAATATTTCAGAGTTACCTTTAAAATCATCTTGGCTAGGAAGTTTTGCAAAAACTTCTTAATTTGTAATTACTAATGAAGGGGTCTACAAGGCAGTTAAGACAGACCTGGTGAGTAGAAGTGTTCAGAATCCTCCTCAGGAGGCCAGGTAATTGGCTTTGAAGCCAACTTCTGCTTTCTAGAAGGCAGAGGCAGAGCAGTATGCCTGTTTTGGTTCATGGGTCCTCAACAACTGACCCCACATTCATCTGTGTAACCAACATGAACATCATTCACAATAAGCAGATGAAAATACAAGTTAACCTCCCCACTCTATAAAAAAAAGTATGAATCTTTCAGTGCAGTGGAGGCTTGAATCAGTATTATCCATTATTGACTTTGTAGCGAACTAGTGGCTGTGCACATTATGAGCATTATTAGTATGAATACAG
>JBCJKH010079992.1:0-28123 GCA_039877255.1 Loriculus beryllinus
TACTCCCCATCCCCAGGTCCTGTTTTTCTATTCTGCTTTTCTTGCACCCTTTGTACTAAGGTCCTATGGACCTGAAAGTGTGTCAGTTACCTTCAAGCACCGCAGTTATTTTCCATTACAAAGCCATCAAAACTTAACATTACTTAGAACTGATTACATTTTGTGCTTTTGTGCCCCCTTGTCTCAATTAGGGTGGCATTTGCCCAAGTGAGAGGTTTGCCATTTTGTTTGAGTGTAAGCAAACCCATTCATGCATCATAGACAAGCTAATAAGAGGATTGTATCAGTGCTGATGTTACACGTGTGAAACTTGTGACACGTAATGGTAGAACAGTTCATCTTACAAACATGTTAGTGAGAATAAAGGACTTGCCACTAACTGTGGAGAGAAATTGGTAGGAAAATGAGTGGCTCAACTAGGTAACACTTTCCTTCTCGCAGAACTTACGTGATCACTTAAGGAGATGAAACCTCTATGCTCTCTTTCTGAAGGACACAAAATAATACAACATGTGAGTATTAACACTGAAATGGGCAGAAACAAAGGTTTAGTCTATTTTTTGTGGCAGATGTCAAAATATTCTGACTTTTGTAGAGTTGTCAGGTACTGTTGTGTAAACGATATCATCTGTTTTCTATAATCTTACTTTCAAGGGAGACAGGGATTTAAACTTTTATTCACAGGGCAAGTGTGGTGGTGTTTGGGGTATTTTTTCAGACCCAGAATGTCACAAAAGTTAAAAGTGAACCAGAATGAGAAGGAATCATCATAATAAAAAATTAAAATATGCTTCTTTAACCTTTTCTAAATACATCTGTCTGATCTGAAGTAATTTCTGAGAGAATTTATTGAAATCTGTGGTATCTGAAGATGGAGAGCGTCTGAAAGTAATTAACAAAACCCATAAATTTTCCAAAAAGTCAGCTATGACAGGTATTTAAATACAGTTCTTCAGGGTAATTTTGGCATGTTATCCTTACATGGTAAATGTAAAAATACTTCCAATATCTGGATTTTTGTGACTGGTAATCCAGCATTGTCTTTTATTTCAACAGACTTCACAACTGTGTTAGATAATTCATACAACAGTAAGACAACTGCCTATTACAGGAATGCTACATTCTTCTGTATCAAAATTTACTCTTTTATTTTGGTTCTATTTTATATTGTTTTATACTTGTGTAACACCTAAAATATTAGGATCCTAATCTTTAACTGGGAACCTTAGGCTCAATGGGAATGTGGAAATAGCAGCAATCTATCTTGTTTTCAGTTTAGTTAGGTGTTTATGACACTCACTGAAATATTTGAAATGGTAGAAGATTCTTGACAAGCATTGTCACACCAAAGTCTGTTCCCAGGAAACAGATGACTATAGAAGTGCTTTAGCAGATTATTCTCTGGAAATGGTTTTATATTAGTTATCAACACCTCAGTTTTAAATTGAAGGAATTACAAGTCGGATTCAGCTTGGTTCTTTATTGGGTCTGGTATATTGAGTAGCTTTGCTAACAGCTTGGCTACTTGAATGTGACATGGTTATTAAATGAATGAATGTAATAGGTAAAGAGTGGCTGGGTGTGCTATAAAAGAGAAGACTGGGATTTAAAATAATCTTGATTAAAATGATTTTAAAAAGGCTGTAAAAGAATAAAGTAAGATTTAGCTAATGAGGACAGATGCAGTGTGCTGTACTCCTGCTTCCTTTATGATTCCTCTCAAGCCAGCTGTTTTTCAAGAGTCTTCTTGCAGCTCCTTGCTCACCCTGGTTAATGGTCAGCTTCCTCCTTAGCAAACACTGCTGAGGTTTTGGGGCAATCTCCGTTTAGGGTATTTGATTTGTCTTTAGTATTTTCATTAACTTCCCTCTCTTAATTACTGTTGCTACCTAGGGCATTTTGTCAAGGGTGGGCTGTGGGTTGACAAAATGTCAGATCGCTGCATGGAGAGGATCATTACTTGTCCCTCTCAAGAAATAATTTCCATTCTGTTCAGTACTACTAAGGTGAAACAGCCTCGTGCCAGTTTTAGACTCTACACCCATGGAGAAGTCTACTAAGAAATACCAGTTTAGAAAACTGACCATAGGAAATACTGTAGCAGAAAGGCTTACTTGATCTAGAGGGCTGACTGATGTAGAGTTAATAACAGTCGAAACATTCCTTCTCCCCTCCTCTCCCACCTCCCCCCTCCCTCCCCCCCCCAATTATGAAAGTGGAATCAAAGAGACTTTTATACTGAACAAGGGGTAAAAAATAGTAGGCTTACATTAAAGCGAAAAAGATACCTATTAAACATTAGGAAATAGTTTTTCCTACAAGGATAGTGAGAAGTTTGTTGAGGAAGTGACTCCAGCATACAATTTTAAGAAAACCTTATGCTAGTATCTTTCAGGAATGGGTTAGGCAGAGCTGCTCATTTCTTAAAGGAAAGAGTTTGACCAGATAATTCAGGTTTTCTCCCAGTATTTTTTCTTTCCCCTTTTGTTTACAGCCTGGTGTTCTGTTTTAAATTATAGAGCTCTAAAGTAGTAGCTTGGTTGTAGTCATTTATACAGTGTGGTTAAAGCTTATAATGTCACCATGCAATCTCTGTTATAGTCAATGAGATTTTCCACTGGAAATATGTTTTATATGTGTGAATATATATATATATAAAATCATGCATCTGTGTTTCCCTTATGAAAGGAGAAGTAGCATAAAATGGGTGGAAACATCATTCCCCCTTCTGTATTCAGTAACCTAAGAGGCACTGACATGTTTACCTAATGCCATGCTAAAACCCTTGAAATAGCTTCATAAAAATTGTAAAGCTGAGTGGGTTTTTTGTGTGTGTGGAAAAAAAAAAAAATCCCTCAAGAAATAAAGCAGTGTAACAATGAACTGCTCAAAGAGGAAATTTTAATTTGAGAGTGTTGAAATGTATGATTTTGCAGTGCTAATAGAGGGCATTTTAAATGGAAAGCAAAAATCCATGAGCGCTAGTTTTGGCTTTTGCTACAAAGATTGAACTTCCTCTTCAAATGCAGTGATTTTGAAGAGCAGGTAGTTCAATTGCTATCCAAGTTTCCTGTTGCCAACAGCAGTATGTTTAACTGACAATATTGTAATTTTGGGGGTGGGGGGTTGGCTGCTTTGGTTGGGTTCTGCCAGAAATGACACTGCTTGAACACCTCATTTCCTAGTGTGATTCTTAATCAAAATTAATGGTTTATGCACACCTCACGTACATACTTTGACAGGGTTATGCTGGAAGTATCTCAGCCCCATTTGCAAATAACTGATTCTGTAACTGGTTGTTGACGTACTTATTTGGCCAGCAGGTCTCCTCCTGAAGTTTTAGGAGTCTAGTAATATCACTGCCTCATTTATCTGGTTACTTTAATCTAGGCAAGTAATCTCTGTATGCCTCAGGTCCAACACCATACTTTTATTTAGGTAAACTAATCAGTGCTAGTTTTTTTTGCATCTTTGGTATGTGGTACCTGTGAGACATTTGGTTCTCGTCATTCATCCAGTTGCTTTTATTCAGTTGATTGGTTTGTAACTTTCTATTTCCTCTTTGTCATTTTTGTCATAAATATTATTCCCTTTTCCCAAACTCTTGGGTGGCAACAGTGCACACCAGTGCGTACACTCAGGTTTGGATTCTATACCATTGTTGCATAACTGAGGATGTCAGTCAAGACAGAGAAGCGTTAAGGAAAGGAATACCTTTGGTTAAAAAGGAAAAGAATATATAGAAATTGATATAAATTCTGTCTATTTTACATTATAAATGTCAAGTCGCTATAATCAGAAGAATTGCCAACTAAGCATTAAAACTAAGGATGAAAGAAAGCCTTGTGGTACAGAAACAGCTCCTGACAGACAGTGTTGTATGATAGGTGGTCCCTTAGACTGACCAGATAATAGCTCTGTGATTGTGTTACTTAGTTCCTTGATGGGTATCAGCAAGAGACCTTACTGCATATCTTAGAAATGGAAATAGAATATATAATTTACTTTATTGTGTCTGTTTGCTCATTGACTCCTTCAGAGAAACAGATTTGGAAAGCATGACTTTCCTTTAGAGAAGATACTTAGGTTCTTTCTTAATTATCATGTCAATCTGCATTAGTTTATTTAGAGCATTCCTGGATCTTCCCTAAAGCCATTAAAATTTGCTACATATTTGCCATCAAGGCAATTAAAGCAATAGGTTACTGATAGAATTAATAGTTTGGGTATTTTATCCCTGAGGTCTTTCAGAACTTAGGTAAATAATGGTGATTAGTCACTGTCCAGCCTGTCAGGTTGTTCTGCAAGTATTTATACTGATGTTTTCATTTCAAACAATTGATCCAACACATTAGTTAAAAAAAACAACAAACATTTTGGCACACAAATAGTCTCCTTGATAAGTCCAGGTATGAGAAAACCTTCAGCTTTTTTGCTGTATTCTGTCTTCTCTGATAATTTGGTTTTTGTTTGCTTGCTTGTTTGGGTTTTGTGGGTTTTTGTGGTTCTGTTTGGGGTTTTGGTTGCTTTTCTTTTGTTTTCTTTTAAATCTCATAATCTGTTTGCCCTCTTTAGTGAAGTGCTCCTGAGAAAAATTGTTGTTTAGTAATTTTCATGTCCTCTTCAAGTTGCTTCTCAATTCCTTTGGGGCAGCCTAGTGTTCACATTTAAGCTTTAGACATTTATAATCCTCCCTTTTACTTGATTTAGACATAACTTCATCTTCTGCAAAATAGCCCTATTCCAAAAGCTTTCTCACGTGACTTTTTAGAAAGAGTATCTTTCATTGTCTTTGTAAACCTTTTTGGACAGGTGAAATGCATTTTTATTGGGCCTACAGTACAGTGTCTATAAACAGACTCTTTTGTGTCTGAATTTTTTCATCTTTTAGTTTTTTTTACCTTTGAAGAGAGCTGTTATATTTATGTACCATTTATTTATTTTAAGTAAGCACCACTGCAGTTGATTTTCTGGCTTGCTGCTCTTGTAAGATGCAGACTTTAGGTACATTACTGTCATAGGTGCTGTGTGGCTCTTCAGGTGTGCTTTGAGCTAGGTCCTCCGTGCTGTTTCAGACCAGTGCCCAGAGGTGCTTCTTGCTTCTCATCTCATGGTGCCCTGGACTGCTTCCTTTGTATGGTTCTCATTGATAGCAGCTAGAAATTCAGTCTCAGCATCACAACCATATGTGATAATTGCACGGCCCAGATAGGGGTAACTGAGGTTTCCCATTGCTGTTGTGTTTTCTCAGCTTTGTTAGACCTCTCAATCTCTCACAGCATACTACAATCACTCCTGCTTTCCTGTCTGGGCTGTTGGAAGGGCTAATGCTTTCTGTGTTATGGAGAGACTTATCTGCAATATATACACATACTGCACATGTGTATGTGTAGCATGTATGCATACGTATTACATGTTTATATATACATACAGTATCAGGTACAGAAATCAATCACAGATTTGTGCCGCAGTTTGCTTCATATACTACAGTTTCCTTTACTGTCTCAGATCAAAACTGCGTATCAGGTTACTGTTGAGAATTATCAGCAGGTTTACAATTACTATTGCTATCAATTTCTCCTTCCTTGTTTCCTCACTTTGTGAGGAGCAGTGTCCTTGCCATAACTTTAAAGAAGTGACCTTTTATGCTTTCAAGAAGAAGGAAAACAACAGCTCAAAAAGAAACTGTATTTTATCTTCTTCAGATCTTTGTTTTGCTTCACATCTGTCTTACTCTGTATGCAAAAGTATTTGTTTCTCATATCACTTTCCTGAGAAATTTCCTATGCTTTGTTCTTTAAGAGAGGAATCTCTCCTCAGCTTTGGTAGAGAGAATTTTTTTTTATTGGGGGTTTTGTCTATTTGTTTTCATTTGGTATTTAATGCATTTTTAATTCCTTTAAGAACAGTTAACGCGTCTGAGTTACTATCACTTTAAATGACTGCTTGATCAGCTAATGATTTCCTTTTGTTCAGTTGTTCCTACCATCATGCTTACAAGTTTTGCTAGTGTTTGGAAAAGATCTTGAACAACAAAAGTCAAAGTCACTTCGTAAGAAATAGCACAACAAAGCAGAATTGTGCCAAATTACCCAGCAACAATTTGGACTGCTGGCAGACAGGGTAGCCTGCTGGTTTGTGAACAGCATAGGTAATTTGCCACTCTACTCTCCTCTATTTGCTTCAATAAATTGTAGGGTACTTAGTACCCTACTATCTGTTATCTATCTGTCTGTATTTCTTTGCACTGTCAGTGTCTGACAGTAGTTACGCTTCATTTTGTCTGTGTCTGTCTTTCACTCTCAGCTTGATGGAAAACCTTTAAAAAGGAGGTGTGTGGTGTTTGGAGGTCTGATATCCATCAGTTTATACATCATAGTGCATCTATATAGTCTAATCTAAAAGCCACAGTTGAGAACTAATAAAAAAGATTAATCTATCTGAAATAGAGTTCAGCAACGCTATATGAAAATAGATCAACAATAAGTTCTCATAATGCAACTAGGAAGAGTGCTAAGGTCACATAATTTTCAGTCAACAATCTCATAAACAAGGTATTATAAAAATGTGAACCACATCTATGAAATGCAAAGATTGCTTAACAGTGCTGTTCAGTCACTCTCCTTAAAACCAGAATTGCAACTCTATTTAAATATAAGGGCAATAGGGTTTTTTTGGTGTGTGTTTGAGGAAAGGAGACTAGAAATTAATAACTTTGTGAGTAAATTGGAGGAGAAAAGGAAAGAGAAATCCTCAGGTTTCATTTTTTGGTTGGTTGGTTGGTTTGTTTAATGCATGCTTATGTTCATGCTTCCGTGATAACCTCCTGTTGCTTTTCTTTTGTACTGGCATTGTCCAAATGCAGCGTGGACACCCCAGCAAAAAAGACAGACCCTGCTGCTTACATAGGCTCCTGAAAGGGAGATTTCTAGCAGAAAAGATTATTGTGGTCAAGGAATTTGGAGATAGAGTCTTCGCTGTTCTGTGAAGAGTGAAATAAATTTCTTTTTATGGTATTTGAATGTGCTGATGTAATGTCTGGACAGACTTTTCAGCATTGGATTCTTAGAGTATGTTAGGTATTAGTTTTCTACTGACTGTTGTCTATTAAATGGCTGATATGTACATTTATGGGTTTTGTTTCTGTAGCATTAAAAGAATATAGTAGTATATAGCTGAGTATTTTGAACACATTAAACCTGTAGCTCTAATTAATTTACTGATTACCTACATAAAGTAAACTGAGTTAACATGACTGCATATTTTACAATGCATTGAGGCTGTTGGGAATATTTCTTTGCGAGGATATCTGTAGACTTTGAGTAAAAGGCGCTGTTACTTTATTATTTCCTTATGCACCAGCCCCCCAGTAAATGAAGCTGTGTTAGAAACAAGAAATGATTCGTGTGATAAGCTGGAAAAAAACTTCAACTTTTTGACTCTAAATTAGTTGTGCCATTTTGTGCTCAGTGAGCAGCCAAGATGCTAAAAGTCCTCAGACAGAACATGCCTAGTAAAATACAGTAGCAAACCTAGTAAAGAAGTACTGAAGTCCTACCTCTGCTTTCTTTCCAGAAAGTGAATACATAAAGTATCATTTTATTCAAATAAATACATATAGTAAATACACATGCGTGTTGGAAATGCACTAAAAATGGCATTACATCAGGAAAATGATTTGTTTGATGTAAACTCTTCATGCCAAGAAGGTAGCTTTGGCTGTGACAATGTCATATGTGATAGGAGCTGGAAAACAGCACACCTTAAAATGGAAAGCTCTGTAGTAAAGGGAAAGGGAATCTGAGTCCCCTGTGAGTGAGGCCCTGCTGAGTACAATCCCCAGCACGATATCAATGCCAGGCGGCTTTTGGTTGTTTCTGAAAGGCTGTGGTAATGGGGAGAGGCTTCTGAGAACTGGAAAAGGGACACCAGTGGACCATGAGCCAGCAATGTGGCCTCATGACAAAGAAAGTCAACAGCCTCCTGAGCTGCATTAGGAGCACTGCCAGCAGGTCAAGAGAGGTGATCTTCTCCTCTTCTCAGTCCTGGTAAGTGCTGGGTCCAGAGCTGCGCTCTCCAGTACAAGACAGACAAGGTAATACTGGAGCAAGTCCAAGGGAAGGCCAGAAAGAACATTAGGCGACTCTGGAGCATCTGGGTTACAAGAAGAATCTGAAAGAGCTGATGCTGTCCAGCCTGGAGCAGAGAAGGCCAAGGGAATCTGATCCAGAAGTATGAATACTTGATGAGGGAAGTAAAGAAGAGCGAGCCAGGCTCTCATCAGTGATGCTCAGTGACTGGACAGCAGGAGGCAATGGGTGCAACCTGAAATGCAGTAAGTTTCACATAAAAAAGAGAAAGCACTTTTTCTACTGTGAAGGTAGAACTGGAACAGTGCTTGGGGGCAGGTTGTTTGCTCAAAGAGGCTGTGGAGTCTCCATCCTTGGTGATGCTCAGACGTCAGATATACTGATCATGGTCTCAGCAGGGGGTTGGACCAGGTGATCTGACCCCCATGTCATTCTGTGTGAGACTGAAAACATCTTTCATGTGGCTATATGAGCACTTGTTGACAGCAAGTTATGAGTAATAGTGGCTGTAAGATTTTCCCACTTAATTCATTCTAGCTGGCATGGTAGATGCCTAAGGAAAGTTAGAAGGGGGTTGTCTTAAAGCTATTAACAGATACATTGGTAGCTCATAAGTCATGGTCAAAAGAAGAAAGATAAAGCAGATATTGAAAGCTATATTGCAGTTTCAGCCTTTCTGGAACCGAGAAAGGCTTTAGGTCTTCAAACAACCTGTCCAAAGTCTGATTTTTTTTTTAACATTGTAGAGGGAAGCCTAATATTAGAGCTGATGACATTAAGTTTAAAATGTCATTGCAACAGCGAGCATGTGAAACCATAAGTCTACACACTGGCACTAGGATGCTCTTTAATACTCTTACAACTGACAGACCAGGAATACTGTGTAGCCTTATGCTCAGTTACATTGCTGACAAGAGTACCTGCGAACTTTGTGGCAGGCACTTTGTGAGCCATCGAATGCTCACATTAACACCAGCAATTGCAAAAGTTGCAGGACCAATGCTTCTTCAGAGGGACAAGGCTGCATGTGTGAAGATTCACCCTATGTTCCATATGCTGTGGCTCAAGCACATCTGTGACACAGTGAATTCAGTATGTAGATGCAGAAGTGTTTGCAATAGATAGATTTCTGGATACCCAAAAGCCAGAGTTTACAAAGGATACAGAAACGCTGCAGAACACCATTCCACATGGGAAGGTGGTAGTGTCGAGTCAGAAATGATACACTCTTACTAGGTTGAGTGGACAGGTCTGCAGGTGTGTTCTCAAATAAAGATCTTTATGCCCACAAAGAATATTGGGGGATTCTTGCTGTTAGTGGGAATGAGATTTTCACCTTATCAGTCAAAATCAGTTGTTTAAAGTTAGGCATGTATCAACGGCCTAGAAGCTGCTTTTCAAAATACACTGATGTTACTAGGAAATCCATACGATGAGAAAGATTCCTTATGCTTTCCTCCGGTTTTAATGATACCTAAAACTCAAAGATGCTATCATCATGTTGTTAAGTGGGTTTTTTTCGCATTTGCTTTTGGATAGCGGACAGCAGATGACAAAGACTCTTACAGGCTAATTAGAAATAATTTTCTCTTTCAAACACTGCTTCTGCTTCCATTTAGCATTTCTGTGAGTAAGAGACCATTGTCTCATTGCAGCATCCCATCTCATTGCTGGGCTCTCCTAATGAAACTGGAATTTCTGCAGGAATCTAGGATATGGTTGACAAGAGGTTTCCTATGCAGTAAGGTTTCCAGTTTTGCAGTTCTGGACACTTTTTAAAGGACTTTCTTGACAACTGTAAACTTCTTTAAATAAATATTGACATACCAGTCTGAAAAGTAACGAAGTCTCTTTTCTTCCTGCAATGTGGAACAGTAAAAAAGATGTGTGGATTTTTTTCAGTTCCTTAGTGGCTGGAATTAAAGCTAAAACAGTAGGTAGTTTGATTATACAAGAAGTTTAAAATGCATTACTTGGCTATTATTGGCAACTTGGAATCAGAGTTTGCAATTATCTAGAGCTATAAGTTATTTAAAATCAATATGCCAATACCTTGAGTGATGTGTGTTTAATGTGGTGCTAGATATTTCTTTACGATGATACCTACTTTTTATTGGTCTGGTAAATGTAGCTATTTAGAAGATATTTACAGTTGATCATAATTTTAATAGCATACGTATATTATTGAAAATTGTAGATGGCAGCAGCCCAGGGTTCTGTCTATTTCTTAAATCTTCTATACGTGTATATGATGCAAAAGACTTTAAAGGATTCTGATAGAATCATTAATAGGCTCCCTTTGGTATGCAAAAGTGATATGGTTTTTTTTATTAGAAATTGAATATAATGTATTTATTTACAAATGTTGGATTATTGTTCTCAGAATAGGTGGTGTTCTGGTTTAAACCCAGCCACACAGCTCGTTCACTCACTCAACCCACCCTTTCTTGCCCTTCCACTGCTCCCAGAGGGATGGGGAGGAGAATCAAAAGAATGCAACTGCCACAGGTTGAGATAAGAACAGTTTAGTAACGGAGGTATAACACAAATCACTACTGCTACCACCAATAATAATAATGATAAAGAAAATAACAAGGGAAGAGAATACAGCATCTCGCCACCCACTGACAGATAACTCACCCCACCTGACTGACCACCGACCAATACCTAGTCTAACCCTCCAGAGCACTAGCCCTTCTGAGTAACTCTGTTACATCCTGGGCATGACTTGCTTTGGTATGGAATACCTCTTCAGCTAGTTTGGGTCAAGTGTCCTGTCTCTGCTTCCTCTCGGCCTCTCCTCCTCCCTGGCAGAGTATGAGACTCACAAAGTCCTTGCTCAGAGTAAACATCAGTATTATCAGCTTTGTTCCTAGGCTGAAAGTCAAAACACAGTGCTGCACCAGCTACCAAGAAAGAGAAAAATTGACTGCTACTGCTAAACCCAGGACAGAAGGATCCTCAAAAAGTTGAGCTATTGCCCTCAAAAAATTTTTGTAATTAGTTTTCTCTTTAAAATATTTTAATATTTTTCAATTTTAAGTGTATCATCTGTTATGCAAGTGTCCAGATGTTCTCAACAATGTTTTAGTTTATGTAGCTAAGTTGGCAAAGGTATGCTAGGAGGTAGTAGTGACTTTTCTTTTGTAAATTAAAGTAAGTACACTGGTATATTTCTTAGTATAGGAATTTTATGTGTATTAGCAACATCCCTGTGGGGTTTTTTGCTGTTTGAAAAAAGGATTATTTCCCAAAATCTGTACTTCATCAAGGGGTATGGTTTTAGGGGTTAGTTCTCCTGTGATTCCATCTGATTTCTATATAAGGACCACAAAATTGTCAGGAATTGCACAGATGAGAGCATGCCTGCTTAAACTTCTAAATGCTGCATTACTCTAAGTATAATCATAGCTATGTACACATCCCTAAAGTTATTAATCTCTCAAACTTTAAGAGGGCATTTGCCTCAAAAACTGATGTTTGGGCATTCACTTCAAATCCTCACTTGTAGTTTCATTGTTTAAGAATGTGATTGTGTAGAAGCACATTAACATTAGGAACCAATATTGGCTTCCAGAAGGAATGATGCAACGTGTGTAGGAGAGAGCGGGGGCTGAGGATAACTGGGTTGGAAGATTTGTGTCTCAAGAGAATGTCAGCACTTCTTTCAGTTTTATAGGCATGTACTGTGTCTTCTCTATCCTACTGTATTATAACTGCTTGACGGCAGAAGTGGGAAGTATGCAGTGGCAGCAGTGATTGCCCCTAATGACTTTGAAGGATGAGGAGAGAGATTATTTTCTAAAAAAAAAAAAAAAAAAAGTATTTTCTGTTCATATGGTAGCTTTCCTCTTCAGTAGTTATGCTTTTGAAGTACTTGTATAGCTACTCCTCATCATGGCAGAGAATTCGTGTTGGACTCCAGCAGTGGGTACTAACCCACTTAGAGACCCCATCAGCATTCTACCCAACAATAAGTGCAACAACTTGAGCATGGTTATACTTGTAAATAAAGGAAAAAGGCAAGACCTATCTGTAGTTCAAACTCTTTAACTTCATGAGATGTTGTAGGAATGGAGGGTGTGCTCACATCCCAACAGATTGTTGAAAGGCAGATGGGCAATTTTATTGTTGGCTTGAAACCAAGTTCCTGCTTTGAACAGTCACCCCAAATCTGCCTTGTCATTCTTCTGAAGTTTCAAAATGGGACCACATCAATATTCAGTTCATAACTCTCATAAGTTCATAGCTTTTTTCATCAAATTGCATTTTTCCACTGAGGTACAATACAGTCCATTTCACTTTAGATTCCCTCTAAGTGGAGTCTACAGAATATAGCATGGGATGGTTTTATGAGCAGCACATTGAGAGCAATTAACACTGGAATTGAATCTACATCAAGATAACAGGCGATTATACTATTTAACAACTGTTAAATGGTGTTAATGGCTAAGTGTAGACCACAGGCCCAGCAGATTAGTACACAGTTAAATTCAGCAGGCGTGTAAATTAACAACAGTGAAATGGATAATTTAGAAATATATTTGCTACTGAAAAGCTGCAAATTATTTTAAAATGCACTAATTATCATAATTTTTTTGTAAGAGAAAGCACTGGTAGGGTAAGGACAGTCATTTTGCTGAAGGTTTTTCAAATTGAGAAACAAACCCCCCCAATTTTCTTAAAGGGTATTTGAGAGTGGTGTTTATATGCAACATGCTCATCTTTATATCCCTGTTTTCTGGATTTATAACTGCTATTTTGATGTGTTACACAGAACTTAAGAGGCTTAGCTGGATGATAGATCCTAAATGACAACAGGAAGCACTCAAGTACCCAAATGATGATTTACTCCTGCAGTAGAAACAGTTGAGGTTCACAATGTTTTGGAAAGAAAATATTTTGATTCTGTTCCACAAACTAGAAATGTGTTTATTTGAGTCAGCTTCGCTTAATAGAGGAAGTTGTATTTCCATTCTCCAGATAGAAAAGAATAGAAAATGTATCTAAAGTTTTTGGATTTTCTCTGTAGAAACTATTTCACTCCTTTAACAATTGCTGCGAGCAAAATTTTAGGGTAGTATTCAAGTTAGCCTTGATCTCTAGCCTCTGTTCTGTCAGCTGCTCCAATTTATTTAGCATTTATGTAGGCATTTGCAAAATCCCTACAAAACAATTCCCAAATTCCATTTTAAAAGCAACTTTTCTCAGCCACTCTAATTCACTGTGTGGGAACAGGAAAAAGATAAGTAGTTGTTTGGATTACAGCTGTATGAGTGTGAGGACACGGTGATGATCTCTCAGCTGTAGCACTGAGGAAGAGATCATGCATGGGTCTGGTGGCACTGGACATACGTCTCTTATCACTGTGTATGGGCTACTCCTGTCATGTCAGTCTTGGGTCTCTCCTATGGTCAGCACACATAGCTGCAATCCTAATAATTCCAGTTTTGAGAAGCTTGGAACTGCTGTGAAAGAAGGGATAGATACAGAAGAAACCAGCAAACCTGTTGAAGAGCTCAGTTTTTATTGCAATAAAGATGTTTGCCTGTAGTTTTTCTGACAATGCTGACAGATTTGAAGATTCCTTCTGGGAATACAGTTGCAAAATACTGACACATTAGGCTATTTAACATTTGTTTGTTTTATTTCCCCCTCCCAGTTTTGCTTTCCTGCTAAAATCTTTGTGTAGTTGGTTTTACAGTCTGGCCACAGGGAATTAGCTGGAATTGCCTTCTTCGAGTAGCATTCTTGGTAGTTATGTATCCATTTAGTATGGGCCAAATTCTAAAAAATCTTTAGTTGCCTTTGAGTGACAACTTCCGTAAGGATAAAATGAATGCTGATGAGTTACCAGTCCTGAAAAATGGGAACAGAATAATGGAGGATGTGAATGTTTCATTAAAAATACCACTTTTTATGTTAACTTGGTGCATGTAATAACCTGATCTGTCTAGGCCTTGCTTTCCATCTGTTAATTCCATGGTATTAAGGTTTTAATTTCTTGAGAAAGCAGATGGCTATCAACTTAAACAGGTGCACTTTTTAAAGTTTAGATGCTGGACAGGTATAACTTGAAGTTTGCTTTGGTGCAGAGGGAATTAGTGGTTTGAAAGATATGTGAATAGAGAATCATTTGTGGGAGGAGGGCAAGGTAATTCACTGGATGTACACCGACATACATTTACCTATAGACCTTTGCCATTATAGAATGCAAAGAGAAAGGACAGCAAAAGACTTAAAGGAACACAGTTTCTTCTGAACACATCCTGTATCTTTTATTGAGAATATACACCATGAAAACATGACCTGAATGCATTATAGTAAGCGAAAGAAGAGGATATACAGAATCACTGGCTGTTCAGTGATTCTTCCAGGTTTTGTGGGTAGATTAGCACATTGCCACCTCACTAGAACGCAAACACATAGGACTAGACTTCTTGTGGATGAAATGAAATCTCATTCAGATTTTGTAATATATTTTTCCAGTCAGCAATTGTAAAAATTAATTCTAACAATAAAAAGTTTGCTAAAATAAGGTGGATTTTCTTTATCATTTGATTATAAAATAGAATACTGTTACCTCTGACACTGAAGGCTTGCACTGTTTTCCAGTACAGCTTCTGTCTAACCTCCTTGTTCAGCCAGTTTTTCATCAATAGTAAATATAAAGCATTGGTAAATAATGCAACAGGCTTGGGCAGTTCTCACATGCATAGAATTTCCTCTCTAAGCTTCTCATCAAAGATTTAAGAAGCCCCTGCTGTAGCAAAATCTCATTGTGATGACCCTATTATTTTTATGGTATATATATGTTTCAGCATCCAGTATACAGGTAAATAATTTAAATTAACATACACTGATCAAATGGACAGCATGAATTTCTGCAAGGCAAAATCCTATGCTTGTTTGTTCATTTACTAATTATCAGATAGATGCATCTATAAGCAAGTTCAAAACTAGGTATAATAGCCCCCTTATTAACTCTCCTTTATGAGCTCTGCCACCTTGTGGCAATCAGCAAGGGAAAAGGGTTGGAAGGTAACAAAATCTCAGCACCCCTCTTTCTTTTCATGTTGATGTGCTCTGAATGATTGAGAGGAGGGAGTTATTGAACAAAACCTTGACTTTCCTTTTGGAAGCACTTCCAGAGTACAGGGTGACATTGCTTTCTACCTTTGATGACCAGCTGTATTTTCCCTCAAGAGAAGAGAGTGAAGCAGAATTACTGACGAGGACATTATTTATCCATAAATACATGAGGCAAATCTGTACAGTGAAGTAGTAGAGATTGCTTCTTTCTCATCTTAGTTTCCAGTCTGTGAGGATGGGATGCCATTGAGCTTTTCGCGATCTGTCTCAACTGTGATTGGAGTTGCAGCTCTGGTTGGTGGTAGCCTTGAATGTGCTCACAGTTAGCAAACTACTGTGCAAAGAATTACAGCTGGTTAACTAAGGTGAACAGGGAACAGTCAAAAATTATTTACAATGCACTTATTCATGTAAAAAATATTTATTACCTTATATTTGAATCTGTATAACTAAGAATAAAGAAATATTAAGTGTTGTTCGGTACCTTACTGAATAATAATAATGTTTGTAAGAATAATCTATTAACACTTCTGGGCTTTTTAGCATCATAAAATACTAGACTTTAATCCATTGCATGAAGTGTGTGTCTACATTAGCAGTTTGGTTTGCTGAAGGGTGCAGATTTGCTTTGTATCTTATGTTGGAGCCTTGCAGCCCTCAGTTGAGCACAACCTGGGTGGATTTGTTTCCTTCAGGTAGAAAAAGGGTGAAACTCAGCGAATGCAGGGTCCTCCAGCAGCTAGTGCTCTGTGCATGCCAATGGATTCTAAAGCTGGTTTGCAGCTGGTGCAGGCTTAACTTCCAGTGAAGACAAAGGGTGGGCTTGTAGTTATGGAACCTGGGTGCATGGAGAAAAATGAATCTCTCTCTTTCTCCGTTTATGCCAAAACATAGATGTACTATAGATGCACTGACACACTTGCTGTGACTTGGTCAAAATTATGTTTAGGAAAGAAATATTATGGCATATTTATGTTATGGTGAAGCCAAAAATCTCCCCCACACTGGAAAAAGGCTCTTCACACTGTTGATGAGGATATAGATAAATGTATTAGAGCTGATGAACTGGAAAAGACTGCTAAGGAGGTCCTTAGAAACTTCTGTATGCAATTGTACGGATTCCACAGCTTGCACATGGATTTCATTACAGTAGATATAGTTTCTGGAGATGTTCTTGCTTGTTTTCTTTTGCTTTAAAAAGTGGGGTAAATATGAATTTGATATTCATATGTAGTGAATTTTCATATGTAGTGAAAAAAGAGAGCTGAAGGAAAACAGTGGGTTTTGGAATTATTATGCTTTACTTATTTTCCAAATGAGTTGTTTTATTGTGAGCTACCATAATAGATACTAGAGGAAGAAAACATTAAAAATCTATTACCCCTCTAATCAACTGCACAAGAGCAAATACCTTTCAATTGGCGAGTGATGCAGTTGATATTTTCTATTAAGAACAAGAAGACTTAGTGTAAGGGGCCAATGCACTTTTTTTTTTGTAGGTCAAAGGAAATATCCTGTAGCAGAATCAAAGTAAAATCTATTTTAAAAGGACTACGGGGACATACGGAGTCATACTAAGAAAAGCATTTGTTGATGTGAACCAAGAATTATTGTGTTAGTTGACTTGTGTGAGCTGGCTAATTCTGTACATGCTGAGTCAA
Organism: Loriculus beryllinus; assembly: GCA_039877255.1. Classification (NCBI taxonomy): domain Eukaryota; kingdom Metazoa; phylum Chordata; class Aves; order Psittaciformes; family Psittacidae; genus Loriculus; species Loriculus beryllinus. The sequence goes on from JBCJKH010079992.1 coordinate 16,844, forward strand.
ATCTCCAGTTGGTATAAATCAGGGCATCTTTACTGACATAATACTTCCCTGCTGACCTTCAGTGCTTGAGGATGTAGTGTACTGTGCTGGAAGGACCCTTCTCCCTTCAGCTGTGTCTGCTGTGTTAATGTAGCTTCAAATGAATTTCAGACATGCTTTTAATCTGCCAGTGTGCTGAAGGATGTGGAAGAAGATAGATTTTTTTTTTTTTTACTCTCTAATTTTTAGTGATCAAGCCAAACATGTAGTTATGTAAATTGCTTAGGTTCTGATATAGTATTTTTATTGTCTCAATAATGAGCATGACAGGGTGGGTGTTAGTAAACTACTAGCAGATGTTTTGGGGTTGATTTGTTTCTTGAATATAAAATTATACTGTATAATATATAAGATTATATTTAGCTCTTATGCTGTCCCACAGGCATCGTGTTTATGGTAGCTGCCATTGCATGTTATTCTGGGCAGGGAGCTACCTAAGACAGATGAGTAGTTGTGATGTCTATCACCCGCCTCATGTGCTACCCACCCTTGGTGGGTCTGGGGTGAGGAGGAAGGGGAACAGCCCAAGTGGGACATGGAGCTGGCACAGCAGGCTTGTGCAGTAAAACTTTTGCAGCTGCTGTCTTTGGTACTCTGTGCTTGCTTTCCCTCTGTTCAGGAATTAAATTATTTATTTATTTGTTGTTGTTATTATTATTTATAACATTTAATATCTTCTGAGCATTGCTTTACTTCAACACCTGTTGATAACTGCAGAACAAATGAGCTAGATATAGGCACTGATTTATTTTTTAGATATTTGTGGGCTTTATTAGGAATAGTCCTGAAGCTAACCCTAGCTGAAAATTTGAAGGAATGGAGCTAAATCCAGCCCTTGGCATAATGTTGCCACTCTGCATGCAAGCTAAAGCACGTTTCGGGTGACTCAGTGCTAGAGTTCTGCAATACAGTGACAGGAAAGTGAGGTGAAGAGGAAATTAAGAGAAGAAACTTAGAGCAGCCCTAAAACTAGTTCAGTGCCCTGAACAACCACTCTGCTTCATGCGTGCTAATAGAAATATAGTTATATTTCACACTCTATCCTAACTTTGCTCTCATCTGAACTATTTTTTACAGTGTAGCTCAGTGATTACCCTCTGTTACCAAGCAATGTGTATATATATGAAGTATGTATGAGAAATCTCTGCTCTAAAAATTAGAGATGGCCTGTAATTAGCATAATTCATTTGACAGCTTCACAGTATGCCTGTCTTAAAATATATTGATGATTTGTATTTTTTTTGATGTTTAATTCTCATTTTGTTCCACTTAGGTTACATGCTAAATTGACAGAAATGAAGATGCCTTTACATTAGACACTCTCATATTTGTCATGTGAGGGGGTAAATGCCTGGGACTATCAGAACAAAATTGGTTCAGGCGCTGTGGGCGGAGGGACCACTTATCTTTCCCCTTTTTCTCAGAAACAAAGATTAAAATAAGGTGGCTGACACAGAGAAAATTACATGTAGGAATATGAAATCAAAACAGTGTAAACACAAAAATGTTCTTGTTAATTTATGTGAATGGCTTCACTGAAATAAATTAAACTCGTGCTTTATCGTTTGTAGCATCAGGACTAAACTTTGTTGGAATAATGTCATATATATTATCAGATGTATTGTTTCTATAGTGAACTGGTCTTATGAGCCCTTGACTAATGTTTTGCCTCTTTTTTTTTTTTTTATTAAAATAAAGCAGGGATTTAGTTTAGATGGTAAAGATAATGAATTGCCTTAAATAAATTGCCTTCATGCTAGGGGAAGTAGTGGGTTGGGGCTCCAACTATAAAAATGTAATATAGGTCAATTAATATGAGATTTTTTTCCCCTACTGGACTCATGATTCATTCTTAAAGTGGAGTTTAGGAAAAAAAGTGTAATTTTTATTTCAGATGTTCTGCTTCCAGTTAATGTAACAAGCGTGTTCAGGTTGGTTTTTTTTTTTAGTTCCTCTGTTTTTAGGAAACTGAATAATGCTTTCCATTCCCTACTTCCTTATATTTAATTAACTTGATACAACATTCTGTGATAACAGCATAATAAAATAGATAGAAATATGCATTGATTTATTTTATAGCATTTCAAGTTTTAGTACCTGTCTAGATTATGGTAAATAGAAGAAAATGGAAATGATATCCAATGTTCATATAATGAGTCAAGGACTAAGGATAATAGGAAAATGATAAAAGTCTTGCTCTCGGAGATGTAGCATCTTCAGTGTGTATTGGACGATTTATAAAGGTAGGAGAGCTGTCAATTTTATAAAAGGTTTTTAAATATAATGTTGAAATTTAAATAATGATTTTTGTCTATAGCATTTAAAGATTGGTGGCTTAAAATTCATGTATATTTCTTAACTTCTACAGTACACTTAGGAAAGCTAGACAAATTCAAAGGTGTCCTAAATCTAAATGTATAGGTAAATGTTTTCACCGCTGTATTTGAATCTGGAAGTGATTCTGAAATGCAGTGCTTGACAAGAGAATTGTGTAATTAGAAAAAGCAGTTTGAAAATAGCCCTTACAAATACGAAAGATGAGCGTTCTCATAAGTTGGAAGGAAGAGGTACCCTTCAATTCTCTACAAGTGACAGAAATAGCAAATATTCGATCCTCCATGCAGATCTATATAATTTTAAATATATACCAAGGCACAAGTTACTCGTTAGTGATTTTAGTTCTCAGAAACTGGGAGAAGGCCGGATGGGATTATCTAAGCTTTTTCAAAGACATGAACAGGTGTTTAATTTCATCCACTGTGACTAGTTCCCTGAAAGCCACTGAGACTATTCTATGCCTAAATGTCAGCAATGATATAAATATGTAGATATTAAGAGGCCTAGCACTGCAAGGTAAATGATATGATAAATATAACTGTGGGATTCTTAGTTTTTTAACACTTTTGTTCTCTTAAATAATTGCTTGAGTTTTGGGTTAAATGAATGCATTTATATTTTTTTAAACGTAAAAATTTTGGTGTCAGATTTTGTCTAAGTCTATCAAGATGTGATGGAGGATGCCTGATAATTTCTTAATGTATTCTTTAGTGGAAAATAATGCAAAATGAGAGTGATGTGTCAAATCAGGCAGTTGACAGATTTTTGTTTTGCAAGCACTGTATGTTTATAGATATATCAATTAAAATTATGGTAACTCAAGACACGAAAAAAGGCAAATGTTATGATGACAGAACCACTAAATCAAAATTGAAGACTTTCTGAAAGTACTGATCTTGGAAATGCCTGCTATGAACTTGGAAGGGTGAGTTATGTCTAATTCCATGATCTGTTAAAAAGCTCTGACCACTATGTCACATCAAGACTGACATTCACTCTGTTAGAAATACAAGTTAATTGAGTAAATTCATTTTCTCCATATCAGGTTTACATACATAAAATCAGTTTCTTTATAGAAAAACTGCTTCTTGATATGAACTTGACAAATCATAGACTCTGATTTTTGGCTGGAGCCCAAGGCACTAGTTAGTATCGCTACAGAGCTGAATTTGCATTGCATCACCTTAAACCTGTGCCGTAGCCCAGGAACATGTCTATGAAGCCAATGTGCCATGCTAAACTGTCATCTGCAGAGGTGGTAAACTGGTGCCAAAAGGTATTGTGATCGTGATTTTTTGGGGGGGGACAAGAGAGGAAAAAGGAAAAAAACTAGCTACAAGCAAGTAAAAGAGTAAAAACCCAACACAACCCGCCAAGAACCTGTGCAAATATATGAGAGCTGTTAGGATTAGCAGGAAATACTTAAAGACGTTTATGTTACGATATTTTAAAAACACGACAAAACCCCCCAACTCCATGTTATTCACACAAGTGGTCCCTTGATTCAATCATAATTAATTAATGAAACAACGAAAAAATGAAATGGATGCCTGAGTAAACTAAACAAAATCATTCACACTTCTCACTAATTTATTGAGAGAATAAAATTACTGGCTTAGTCTTCTCTATTATTAAATGCATATTTTCTGAAGATAACCCAAACCAAAACAAGGGATTCTTTACCTGAACTAGAGTACTTAGCAAGATAAGGGACAAAACCATGACTACACAAGAACTGGTAGCTATTCATCATAATTCCTCATTTCCAGCAGAAACTCATTAAAGTATATTGGTTTATAAATATGAATATAATCAATGGTTTACTTCATAAATATGATGCTTTTACTTGTAGCAGGTTAACTGGAAAGTAGTTAGGAACAAATTCTCAAAAATGATAAAATTGCATAGGATTTTGTGTTGAAACTGCCTCACCTGATAACAATGGCAATTAGTGAAAGCTAGTCCTTGAAGATGAATGTGAGGTCTCATCTCTCTAATGATGAATCATACATTTGGAATATTCAATTACTTGACTTGATCTTAAGAGTAATTCCTATTACTCTTGTACATGTCTGTGTTTATTAGCGTAGCAATGATATAAAATCCAGCAACTTTAAGGATGACTGGAATAATTGCTAAAAACATTGGTTGACTAGGAAGATGCACCAAGAGAGTGAAATGTCTTTCTTTTTCCTACATGGACACTTCGTGTTTCCTCTTTTGCAAATAAATTATCTGCACTTGCTAGGACATCCTTGGTACAGTAGTTTCCCTTACAGCCTGCACCCTTTCTTACAGCCCTTATGTCAGGCGCATTCCTTCTGTCAGAAATAGTGTTACCTGGTGTTTTACAGCTATCCTGAAAGCTGCTTGGGACCGTTGTTAGTATGGGGACCCAAGTTTCCAATATCTTTTGGGCATATAATTTGATACACAATTAACTCAAGCAATGTGTTTAATGCCCACATGCATCCTCTTAAATTACACAAAGAGCAGGAAAGCAAGCGTCAAGCTAAGCCTCTCAAAACTGCAAAGCAAATCAGTGTATTTTGTAAGTGGAAATGTAGTCAAGAGGCCTAATGAAATATGGTAAGGCATGCTTCACAAAAGAAATTGCCAAAAGCTTAGAAATACTGTACATGGACAGTTAGATATTGTTTTGTAGTTTAAAGGTCTAGTCATGATTTACTTTCAAAATAACATACTTTTATATGTGAAACTAAATCACAGGAACTAAGATGTAATAAATGGGAATACTTAAAAAAAATCCCCAGTCCTTTTACTGCTGCTATAAAGGGTTAACTTAAATATTTTGCTGCTTTAATACCTTCTCAAATTAACTGTGTTTATCCTGTTAACAGTGTGTAGCCTCATTAATATAGTTAATGAATTGATCTGACTGTTAAAATGCTCGATGCAACCTACAAATAACATTGTGAATATTTAATCAGCCATTGATCTCAATCAGCAGATCCAAGCATTAGTCCGTCATATTGGATCACTCTTTAGTTTCTTTGCATGCTATCCATTACTTATTGAATTAAAGATACTTTGCTATTCTAAAGAGAATTTTCTTCTGTAGGAGGGAGAGCTCCTAGTTCCCTTCTTTGACACCACTGACATCCACATCTGCCTGTTCTTGTTTTAGTTCCTTTCAATCTACTTTCCCCCTCTGAAGAGGAAGGGGCTGAGAGCTCGGTTTTATAGATTTCTAAATTTTTCTGGCACAATGTAACTAGTTCAGCTGCCCCTGTAATATGGGGTCCATTAGAGGCTCAACTTCAGAGTGCTCCTTCCAATAGTTCAACAGTTCTGCCTATGTCAAAGCAAATGAATTCTGACATTTACTCCCCCAGTCTACTACGTTTTTTATTTCCCGCTCCAGAACACACATATTATATTCTGAAAGAGTATAGTACATGTCTTTTTCATAGAGTATGTTATCTGCTTGCTGCCTGATAACAATGTTAAGGACTCTGCTGACTTTTTGAATTTGGAGAACTTGAAAACCAGGACCCCTTCAGATCCAGGCATTTCAGCGCAGCCTTTCTGTTCTATCAGGCACCTGTCTTATGTCCCACAACTATGCCTATTTCATACAGGGAAAAACCTGTTTCATACCGGATTCTCCAAATATGTAGTAGTAATGTAATAGAGAAGAACAGTGTCTCACCCCTTTTGTGAATGATATCATAGAAAGCCAGACTTTGCATTTGAATGAGATAGTCTTGCCCTATTCTGGAAAGTAATATAATGTTACAAAATTTTTAACATAACAGAAAAAACAATTCTGACCATGACAATATTCTTTGGAAGCTTCTTTAAGGTATTGAGAGGTGCTTGTTGAGGTGTGTTATTCTTCAGTGCCTTGTGATTATAAATTACATACTCATTGGATAGAGGGAGGGAAAGACATGTTTAGCCTAGTGATTAAACTCACTGAATACAAAGTCTGATATGAAGATTTTTCATAAAGTGCAGCAGGAGAGGTGCTTAGGAACTCGTCATTGCAACATAGAGTTGCACAACTGAACACCACAGATGATGGTGGTTAGTACCACTACACACACCTGAGACACAGGCAATTTTCTTTTAAGCTGTTACCTTACAAAGCTGTATTACTAATAGTGCTCTCTGCAAGGTGACCGAAAATCTTGGCTCTAAATGATGACAAAGATTTGAGCTGTAGTACCTTCAGTGTGTTCCTCTGAATAAGAATTCAAGCAGACAGACTTACACAATTGGCTTTTTAACATTTAAAACCTATTATCTGTTTAAGGAAAAAAAGAAAAAGTTTGGTTTTTCTTTTGCTTATATTCATGGATAAACCTACAACTGGAGCTTATTATTTTTGGTAAAATGGAAATGTCTGGGATGCGTTTACAATTTTAAACTAAGACTTTTTAAAAGTCTTATGGAAACAGATCTCTCTTCCTTCACATTACACACATATTAATGTAACAAGTAGGTATCCAACTAATTTTATTTACTAGTTGACAGTTCTGATAAAGCTAGTAAAAATTAGTGGGAGAAAAGAAGTCTTTTATTGATCCACTTTAATGACATAAAAGTTGAGCATAAAATCCACTGAGTATTTTATATAGATGCAAACATAAAAATCAAATCAAGTAGTTTAATATTTATTTTCAATAATATTGAACTTACCTTAAAAATTAAAGCAGAAAAAGATTTGGGTTTTAACAAAGGAGCTAGGCCTTTGTAAATTTTATTAATCTTAAGTTTGATGGTATTTATAGCGTAATACTTTTCCTCAAAATGTGGTTTATAATGGGGATGTACACACAGTTTTGAGATTGTGGACTTTCATTTCTTTTGGGCTTTGTGTTGTTCTTGTTTACCTTGAATGTGGCTGTTGTGTTTTGCTTCTCTTAGACTGAAATTAGTGCTAAATAAGCAGAATGGACATTGGACGATCATACCAGAAAATGACAGTTTTTCAAGCTATTTCAGCATAATGACAGGATACATATTTTTGCAGTCCTCCTTTTGCTGTAGTTCTATACAGTATTTTGAAACGTATTTCTGAGTATTTTCCTCAGGAAGAAAATGAAAATTTTCTTCTTCAGGAAGAAGAAAATACTTCTTGGAAAATACAAGACTGCAATTTGTCTGACCTTCTTTCTGTTTTCCATCTGCATACATTAAATGAATGACTCCATTTTGCGGCTGAGGGAAGCACAACTTTGAATGAAAAATGTTGCCATTAAAAAAGAGGGAACAAATTGCATAAATTATAAATGACCTGCAGAAGCTGAAATGTGCTACCACATTACCCTGATTATACATGCATGGGGTTTTTGTCATTAATCCAACAAAATAGCATGGCAACCTATGGAACTCATGCAGATACAGATCTTTTGGTAAAGAAACAGAACTCCAAATGGGTTTAAATTTATAGCACTGCACTGTGCTTTACGATGAGGAAAAAACCAGCTGGCTCAAATCCTGAATTTATGTTCTTAATGTTACACATCCATACAATTGGGCTATGTTTTGTACTTTCTAAAGTTTGTATTTTATTGAAATATGTGAAAAAAAAAAAGTAGTCGTTGCTTCTGTCAAACTCCAGGCTAGCACTTCAGGTCACAATAGATTATAAAGATTCCCATAGAAAAGAAATCTGCTTCTTGAAGCCTCGCTGTGTTAAAGAATTTGGCTAAACTTAAGCTTATGAGTTTTTTAGTTCTTCCTTACATGCTTAGGCTTTTCATGACTTCAGATTACTGAATATTTATGCAACAATAAATCTCATTAATAAATGAACCCATAGTTAATATTAAGTTGATTTCATTTATGAGCATTGTTAGGATTACTATAAGAACACCGAGAACACTAGGTCAGAACACAGACTGATCTGTCCCCTGTCCCTTTTTTAGTATTCTCTGGCAAGAGAAGTTATAAAAATATCTTTCCAGAATTTTCTTACATTCTCTATCAATTTGCAGCTCAAGAATTTAAACTCCTAGCTTTTGACATATTTTTCTTCCAATAATATTTTCAATTAATTTAAAAAATTATGTTAAAAACAGTAACACTGGTTTCCTTGCCAGGATACAGCTGAGATCTCCAGTGTGCAAAGAATTCTACCTCAGGATTTGAACTTGGGTTTTGGTAGTTTCAACTAAAGCCTCTGATCAGGGACTCAATGAACAGCTGCTGACCTCCTCCTTGCTGTTCAGGAATTGAGTTGACTTCTGTCAGCTCTATCTCTCATAAGCTGTTTTCAGGCTAAAAATTGCCAGGGCTGGGTTTTTTTCCATTCTTGACACTATAGTTGCTCAATCCATAACGGTTGATGTTTGTCATCCATACTGCCTTTTCTGTGTATTTTCTTTGCTCTGTACATACATCCTCTTGAGATGGAAAGAGAAGAAACATACCCTACATCCAAGACATGGCTGCATTCCAGCTCATGTACATTGTCACAAGGGCAGCTCCTCTTTTGTCCTCTGAAATTTCCTAACAAATCCCAACGTTGGGAATGCTTTCTTTCATCAAAGACTGATTAAATGAAGAAACTCAGGCTCCTCCATGGTGGGTATTTTTTCCAAATGCCTAACTGAAGTTGGGCATTCATCTACAGTGATTATCATCTCCTACATTAATGCTGAGTCATTCAGACACTTGGGACTTTCTGTTACGATTTGCCGATAGCCCTTGAATCTACCGACACTAAATACAATTAAATAGCCATAGCTAACCTTGTAATCTCACTTTTACCTCCTCTTCCAGGTAATTTTTGAGTATTTTCAACAGTATATCAGCAGTCTTGTATGTATAGTTCAGGGAATGTTACTGAACAGGATTTTCATACAAAAAGAGAGGGGTTTTTTTAGTCTTTTCACACTGTATTTTTGCAGATGAAGCAACTCAAATTCTGTAAGTGGTAGGCACTTAGTGTTATTCTAGTCCATTTCTCAATAATAAATTATTCCATCGTGGTGCTTTTAACCAGCAGCATTTTTGACACACTTCTAAATGTATTTCTTCTGGGAATGTCTCTATGAGTACTTAAAACTTGGCCAAAAAAAAAAAGAAAAAAAAATCTCTTTGCCTTTTAAAATAGTATTTCTGAGACCGTTAAACTAGGATAGTTTTCACACCACCCCCAAGCTCTTTATGTCAGATCAGGATTCAAGAGTGACTGAAAATGACATTTGATCACTCATGTTCTTGAAGTGTTAGGGGTCTTGCTGTGCTAAAGAGTAGATTACTAGAGCTACAAGTCTAGTAGACTACTAGAACTTTCCCAATTTTAGTGATTCCACTGTTTTCAAGCTTCAGGACAAAAGCATTTCTGTTTCTCATTAATGGAGCAGTAGCTGTGCAGCTGAAGTGTAACTGGAAGGTATCAGGATTTTTCACAGTAGTTAGGTGGACAAAATTGCTGTTTTTATAGGCCTGGAAAAGGTATACAGTTTAAGGCCTTAGGCTTCTCTCGTAACTTAAACTGCTCACGTTTGCACTACAACTTCAGTAAAACCAGTGCGACATCCTACTCTGACATGTCGGTAAATTGGCAAATGGTGACCTCATGGTAGGTGGTAAAAAACTAACCTTAGGTTTTTAATATGCCTGCACAACAAGAATCCTCATTTGCTTTTTTTTTTAGTCCCCTTGTCACGTTAGAAGAAAATCTGGGGAAGGGAAGAGGCAAATTAAGGAGCATGAAATCTGAGTTACTAATGAGAATTGAAGGATATGAAATGTACTCCTGTGTTCGTGAGCAATTTTAATGTGTTCATTAAAATTGAAGTCAAGTTCATCCAAGTGAACATGCTTAATATTTTCTTGGTATGTGTAAGCAAGTGAGTCCTAATCCCTCCACTGCCCTTGACTGGATATGAAAAAGAACCTTTGGGTAAGAAAAATTCAAAACTGAATCTGCCCAAACTTGCAACCGGTAAATAGTGCCTGCCTTTAATTAATGGTATTAATCTCGGATGTATTGAGTCTAGATATCTCGTGGGAAATACAAGAGGAGAGCTAAAATACTGTGTCCGTCACATAAAAGAAAGCCTGAAATTGCTTGTCTGGCATTTTAAACTTAATACTATGTAATTTTTCTTAAACTTTATTAAGGTAATATTTATAAAATAATATTTTAACATTTAAGCTTCAAACGGCTTCAAGATAATGGTGGATTTTAATGAATTTTCTTAATTAAAGGAATGGTTAGTTGTGCCTGTTTTCAGTAAATTAATTAAACTTTTAGTCATTAAGCAATAAGTTAATTCATTATTCAAGGATATAGGAAGTGTAAAAAAATGTGGCATTTGAGATGGATACCATACCCTAATCTATCACTGATATTATGGAATTACATGTTAAAAGTGTTCATGGTAGTATAAAATATTATAGAAAGTGCTTGGTGACTAACTAGGGGTATTTAAGGCATTTTAGTTGGATCATCAGCTCCGACATGAGAATCTTATAACTGGTTGAAGAAAAATGAATTATTTTCCATATGAAATGTTAGTGAAGAACTTCTTAAAGAGAAGAACCTAGTGAAACCCATATTCTCATTTAACATTCACTGATTCAGGATGACAAGCTTATTTTCCTGTGTAAGAAAATGAAAGAGTATTAGCCCTAAATATCACAGTTTTTTTAACTGTACAAATGAGTAACTTGGGATTTTTTTTTTTCCTCTGATGGACATTCTCTGCTTCGGAACCTGTTTTGTCATAAAGTTGCTGTTTCTCTTAGTGTAACTCATAAAATACTTTTGTTCAGACTTTAAGAAAGGCAACACAGGGAGAATTCTCCAATCCATTATCAAAGAGATGCAAGTGAATTTCCTATACTCTGCATATTAATCTTAATAATCAGTAAGACAGATCATAATCAATATTCTCATCACACTGAAGTTCTTACAGAATG
>JBCJKH010080005.1:0-10518 GCA_039877255.1 Loriculus beryllinus
TTCTCACAGCTCAGGTGACTGGTCCCACATCCACCCAGTCACCTTCCTGTGCATCATAGACAAAGAAGCTGTCCTGCCCCCGTACCTAGTGCCAGGAGAGAATTCACCTGCATGAACTCAGCTGATGCTGCAGGAGCCACTGTTACTGCTCCTCAATGTTTCCTAGCTGTTGGAAACAAGCTACTGCCTTTTACCTCCAAGACTCTTCCCAGCCCATTCTAAAGAAACTTACCATCTCTCTGTCCCTACCAATAATTATATTGCCTTGATAGACCTGACTCTGGTCTTATCACCTCTCTGTTGCAGTTTCACATGTATTTTCTTCTAAGCTGCCTCTAATGCCTCTGAGGACATTCTTCATGTGCATCCCATATCTGACCATCATTCCAAATCTCTCCTCTGTGCTTTCATATGTCCAAATGGTTTGACAGCTGTCAGACTGCTGGATCAGTCTAAGTGATGTCAACCATGTTAGCCAACACTGTCTCCTTATTTCCACCTCTCCACAGCTCTCTCCATTTCACTCCTGTACTGAGGTTGTCAGCTCTTTAGGGCAGGCATAATTTTTTTGTTCTGTATCTGTACAGTGCCCACACAACAGCACCCTCTGATTTTGAGAGCCCACATTACTACATTTGAGTAACAAATGTGGAGCTCAACTTGAATTCCTTCCTACTTCCAGTGTTATAGCTGAGTAGAACTGCACTGTACCATGTATAAACCATGAGACCTAGGGATGTTTCCAGCTTTGAGGTTCAGACAAAGGCTCCAGCTGCATCCCTAACTCCATTTTGTTGTGTGAATTGGGTGCAAATCTTCCTTCCCTGAACCTGATTTCTTTTGCAAGGATTCATAGTGTGTACCTGTGTCATTTGCTGACTCCCCCATTAAAAACATTCAGGAAATAGGATTTGTGGGGCTGATTTATTTCTTAGCCCAGCCATGACCCCCCTGAAACGTGAAAGAAAGGTCTGGTCAGACAAAGAGCACTTGGCTCACTCTTCAGCCCTTTTCCTGAGATGTCTTAGCCTCAGATCCACTTAAACCATATGGAAGGGTTATGCTCTGTGGCAAGATCACATGAAAGGGAGACCATGTCTTCTGAGTTCTGGCAACTCCTTAGTCTACAACCACAGTGGCTTCATTTCTAAATAATAATAAAGTTTCTCACAATCCTTAGCTATTCAGTCACACTGCTTGTATGGGAGGACACACTGTTGTCATCATGTTGTAAGGCCAGAAGGAAGCAGAGGCAAAGAAATCACTTATTTTGCCATTTTAGAATGATTTCAAGGGGATTACAAACATACATGCTTTTGATGTGACTTACCTGGAAAGGTACATGGTATGGTAAAGCCCTTTTTCTCTGGAAATGTCACCCCTCCATTGCTCAGGTCAATCTTCTTTTTCTTTACACAAAAAACAGAGTCTAGAAAAAAGAACTAGAAATGAAGTCAAGGTTACACTGGCTAGACATTACAAAGATAACTGTGAAAGAGAAGGATATATGCAGGAAAACAGTGAAGGGCACAAGGCAGAAAGGGAATATGGAACATACAAAGCTCATTAAGAAAATCACTGACACCTTTCTGAGTTCCCCCACATGATGATGGTTAAAGGCTGTGCAATTGGAACACCTTCTGTACAGCACATTAGAGGGAGACAAAATGTAAGAGAAAGATCGAACCGGGCAATATGTCATGAAAGAGGAGAAAACATATTATTCTCCATTCATGTGAAGAGAGAAAATATGTCGGCATCCTGTTCTGCTCTAGAGGAAGGCTGGGCACTGTGTCTGCTCAATGCCTAGTTGTTGTCACAGTTGATCAACACTGCTAAGCAAGCCTTAGCAGTCTGTCTGTGTATGGGGCTACCCTGTAACGCTCATTCCCAGGGAGGGTATGCCCCATTTCCTTCTCAGGGCAGGCCATTTGGCAAGGCAGAGCCATCACAGATAGGTGGGCAAAACCACAGCTGGCATTGCAGCTTGAGTTTAGACAATGAAATAGCCTGCCAGCAGCCATGCTTCATGGAAGTGCTCATGCCGTAAATATTTCACTGAGTGTTGCCCATGGCCACCAAGTACTGACAAATGCTTCTACATCAAAGGCTTGGTATCTGGACCTCAAATCTCTTCAGTCCCAAACTTCAGCCTTTCTCCCACTGACTCATCTTCACACTGGTAAGATTGCTGTGGTGGGATAAGGGCAACACAGCCGTACATAATTCAGGCAGTTCTTTTTCTTATTTCTGCCTTTTCTGGTTAGTTGGAGGGTTTTGGGGGGTATTTTTCATTTGTTTGTTAGGTTGCTTTTTTGTTTTTTGTTTTTTGCCTTTTTTTTAATTCTCAAAGTTTTATTGTTTCTGGAGAATTAATTTAAGGAAAAGGCTTAGTTTTTCTGTTTTCTGGGGTTTGGGTTGTTTTTCAAATCAACAAAGCCCACTACAAACCTGTGCCTCTAGTGAAAAGAAAACTTCCCTTGCCAGAATTAAGTGGAAGTGATAGAAATGAGGATATTTGAACAAAGGAAGCAGTAGTGATCACTACCTCATCGCTGCAGCACACAGTATAAGTACAGAGAGAAATGGAACAGCAGCAGTGAGATACAGGCACGCATATTCAGTCTCTTTGTCAAAAACCTTGTGCTGCAGCATTTCAATTAACAAAGTAGGATGGTTTACCTGATAAAACTCTCCCTGTGTGAGTGTAATTACATATTTGTGCCCCACAGAGATTTTTTAATTTCTCCTCAGTTTGTTTGCCTTGAAAGTATTTGTCACTGGAAATGTTCTTGATGTGCAATTTTAAGGCAGCGTTGGCCAAATGTGCAGTTTGTTTTCATTTTAGATTTATTTCACTGGAGAAGGATTAGAAAATAATGTATATTTTCAGCTCAAAGAAAAAAAAAATCAGTAAGAAAGGTGTTACATCAACTGGTAGCAGGAAAAAAAAAAATGAACTCAAGTGCGTTCAGAAATGTCACTGCCTTTTTTTTTTTCTCTGCCTTTTGCTTCAAATATATTCTCATATATTAGCTTATTGGTCTGCCTTTTCATTTTGTCCTTGCACCCGAAACCCACCTCTTTTGTTTCTAGAGAGGCTGCAATGAACAGGCAGACTTTTGGTCATTATTTTCTTATTATTTGGCCCCCTTCTTAAGCAATCCCTGCCTTGGAGTCTTCATGCTGAGAAACAGCCCACCTCCAGCAAGATATTACAGATGTGCTCAAGCCTAAGCATGCAAGCAACTGCATGGCATTCAATAAGCTTCGAGTTACACTTGTCTGAGTACTCTGCTGGGTCAGGGCCTGGCAGAATATAAGTGTTGTAAATTCATTGTCACAGCTTCATTTATCCATAGAAAAGCACAGGCAAGACTTTCAAGAGCTTCTTGAATGCTTAGTGAAGAGCAGAACCCTAGCCCCCATTAAAATCTAGCCTGTCGTTGTTGGTTTTCTTCCTTATTTCCCCTAAACTTCTTTAGAAAGGACAGAAAAGGGTCTGAAGGTCAAAACTCTGCATCAGTTTTGGCTGAAGAATAGCACAACAGAAGGTCACTGCTAGCCTTGGCGGTCATTATCTAAGAGATTATTAAAGAGGTTTCCACAAGCCATGCAGTAGCTCAGCCAGTGTTTGAGAAGCCACCACCATGTGAACCATTTTACCGAGGATTATGCTAGCTTAACCTTGCAGGCAGGGAAAAAGTTTGAATGGTGTCAGGAGACAAATCTGCAACCACATCTGCAGCACTGGATCAGGACTGTCACAGGAATGGTTCTGCTGGAGCAAGAATTGCTTCTAGCTGTGGAGATGACAAATATCCCTATTCACATCCTAGACTTGACAGCAATTTTTGACACTGACATGACTGAATTCATCTTACAGGCCTGGCGGAGATAAAGGGAGTCATGGAGTTGGCTTTGCTTATCCCTCTCCGATGGATCCCAGAGGGTCCTAACTAGCATCTGTTCTGTCTCTTTGAAGGTGCACAAGGCATGTCTTCTTACTACCAGGTTGTATGAGAACTCCAGGAGTGAGGCTCAGAGATACTTGACTTTGGTTCTTGCCAAACTGTGACACTTCCCTATCACAGCCAGAATTGACTTTTCTCCCCCAGCTGCCCCGATGCCCATAAAAGAAAAGATACTAGATGAAAGACAAAGAAGCTGGCTGAAGCCCAAGACATGGTCATGGGAACAGATCTTGGGAATGAGGAAAACACGCAAAGGAAACACCCTAAAATCTCAACCCCTTCAACATGTCATCAGTATAACAGTGTTCTATTACAGCTTCTATGCAATGTGGAATGGAGGAATTTTTCCCCCCCATTTTGGTTACCCAAGAAATGTAAACTTACTTTCACAAACAAACCTGAACTGCCCCTACTGTGTTGTATATGGTTCCTGTTATGCACAAGGGTGTCAAAGCCAAGGGAAAACTGATAAGAGTTAACATACAAGGGAGAGCTTTCTGCTGCTGCACGAGATTTATGCACCCCTTTAAATAAAATGCTAACCTGCAAAGCATTCACTGGGCCATTCCCATCCCAGACACCCTCCCTGTAATCCAAGATGCCATGTGAAACTGAGGCAAGCCATTCTCAGATGCACAAAGGCACATCTGACAACCTACGCACAGAAAAACTAGGGTACTGTACACTGGCTTAAGCTTTTGCCATCCTGCTGGGTGAGATGTTTCACAGTCTTTATATAGACCCATACAATGTTTTGCAAATGTTTTCATAGACAAGAAATGCTACTGTACTATCACACACATCCTCAGTTCAACTGGATACCTATTAACTATTGCAAGCCTAGCTGTAAGCAGTAGATGTTCCAGCTTCCAGGGGCAGCCATTTGGCTCTCACACAGCTCAAGTGCAGCTCCCTTGGAACCCAGCATCCCAGACCTGCCATCCAGACCTGTGCCAGCACAAAGGCTGCTTGGCAGGCCCACTCTGCAGGTTCTGGAGAAAAGTTAGCAAGGACTGCTGACTGGGCTGCCAAGCATCACAGAACCCCAACTGTACCTGACCATGTGCAGCATACACAGTGGGGAGTCATTGCTACCTACCACTCTTGAAACCCCTTGAGGTCTCAGAGGCATAAGGCATGCGTTTTGGGACTTTTTACATCTGAAAACTTTGACATTGAGCCTGTAGGGACAGAAGAGACACCTGCTCATTGATTATATGATCTCCTGAGACTCCTTCTGGCCCAATCTTTCTGCGATTCCTCACAACCACTTGCTGTCAGGAAGTTTTGCAATGCTGGCAGCTGTTTCCCAGCAGCTAGACTGAGGTCAGACATCATTTAGTTGTTAACACCAATTTGTTCTGGCTTGAAAGGCCCAAATGATCTGCTCATGTTGCAAGCTAAGACTACCAATAACAACAACAAAAAAAGACCCCAACCCAAAATAAACAAACAAAACCCACAGCTTCTTAAAATGTATTAGCTTTCCCTGCTACCTCAGGACTAACTGTAAGACTCAATGCACACTCCAGTCTCATATTCCAGTGATGTCTTATTATATTATCATGAAATAGATAGCCTACCATGCTGCAACCATACATCCCTCTCAGAAGCAAAAGGCTTCTTAGAAGCTTCCAGCTCCAATTCTGGCATATTCCCCTTCCGTACTTACACTTCTCTTTGGCCTTTCCACCCTCGTTTTTACTCCTTAACCAAAGATGCTCTATCAGGGGCCTATGTCATTGCTGAGTATTTCTGAATGCATGAAAAACTAAAGGATATTGGTTTATTTGAGGGGGTTGCACACCTCTCCACATATCACCTTCGAAATATCTGCTCTTTAAAGCTATATGGTAATGCACACTCTGCATCTGAGATTAGAATGTCCCTAAGGGACAAAACACTCCTTCTTACAGCTGACAATGCATAGCTTATTTTTATGAGATCCTCATTTTCAAGAGATTCAGCTCTGTTGTTTGGCAGCTGCAGTTTCAAGGGAAATCTCCAAAGATGGTTTAACTTTGAGCATTGCCATTTCTACCCCTGGAGTGCAAGCAATCACTGGGTAACATTGACCTGTAGCCTGTGTGTCTAAAGTGGGGGTGAGCATTTCAAACTCAGCTGGCAAAACCTTCAGCCCTCCACAAAACAGCCTCAAAAATCTCTGGGACGATGCATGCACAATGAAAGGATGCTCTCAGAAACCCCAAGAAGGTTGCTCATTTCTTGTGGCCTCCTCTTGCTGCTTTGTAGCAGTCTGTCACCCACCATTTCCTGCCTTCTACTCTCATTCCATAGTGCTTTTAGGAACAGACCCAGCATCCACAAATCCAAAGGGCGAGACTTTCTGAGGTGGGTTTTTTGATCATCCCTTTAAGCTATCCCGCTCCTCCCTGTTCATTAGCAAAGAATTCAATAAAATTCTCATCCCTTCTTTTAAGCCACAGTAGGTAGATTAAAAAAAAAATAAAAACACCTGGAGAGAATGGGGGAAAAAAAATCTTTCTTTTCTGGTGGAGGGGAGGTAACCTTATAGGACCAGAAGAACTGGTCACTCCTGTAGGAACAGTTTGCATCTCACTTCAAAATGAAGTTGATACCATCTTGTCTGCAGCCCAATCCATCTGAAGAAGCATTGCCTTTGAACTGCATCACTAACAGTTGTACCCAAATATCACTTCAAAAGCTGAACAAAAGGGGCAAAAATAAAAAACTGTTACAAATGGGAAGATCATCAGCACAACGGGAAGCAGACCAAGAACCCAAGATTGCGTGTACTTAGACTGCCATGTACAGTGTGCTTGTACAGGGCCCACCACACTCCTGGCCTGATCCTGTCCAGTCTCTGGTCCACCACCATAACAGCAGCAACAACAGTGAATTAAGTTCTGCCTGCAGTAGATGTGGCTATTTCATTTTGGCAGCGCAAATGTTGCTAAGTGAAAGCACGTCTTTCTGAACTGCCTTGCTCATGGGAACCATTTAATCATTATAGAGCAATTATAGAGGTCTTTATTCAGTTGTTCCTTAAGTCCTCATTCAGGCAAACCTATTTCAATGGGAGCTGTGCCTGAAAGGGACTCATCAAAACCTGACCAGGAAATGGCCAGTAAGAGTAACCTATTTCCAAGAGAGAAAAACTCATGCATTACATCCATAATGGGTAACTTCTTATGAATACACCTATTGAAGTGTGTTATATTCATTAAACTCCATTTGCAGAGGAAGGGCAACCTTCCAGTTAACACAATTTCTATGGGCTCATGAGAGCTACATTCTGTTCCTGGCTTTGACATAGACCCCCCCCGTGCCCATAGTCACACCACTTCGTAATTTTACTTTGAATTTAGCAAAATAGGTAATAAACCTGGACAGTGGTAAGCATCAGTTTAACTGCATTTATGGACTGCAGTCCCTGGTTCCTCCTCAGCAAACCAGAAAGGATAGTTTCTCTCTCTTTTTTTTCTTTTTAATTTTTTTCCCCCGTTTCTGTTTCCTGTTCACATTTTGAGGCAGGGCCAGTCTTTTATTCTGTGTACACTCAGTGTATCGCAAAATTTGCCTTTGATCAGGGCTGTGCTGTATCACAGAGTAATAATACTAATTGTTATCAATACAAGCAAACAATGCTGTGCTTTTGTGACAAATGTCCACTAGGAGCTTGACTGAGACCATCAACATTTCATCTGGGACTTAAGTCTCATTTGAACTTTCCTCCCAGAGAGAGAGTTTACAAACACAATTTAGTCCCTATTTGATCAGTGCTTTGAAGATGTAAAGTACTAAATTGTGTATCTGTATGTACAAGAGACAGAGAGAGAATGTGTAATTTCTTTTTGCATTCAAGGAACACAAGATTTGCTTTTTCTCCCTCTTTTTGGAAGGAAGTTTACTGCTGAGACTATTAGAGAAAATGCAAATGAGCAGGCTGTTTGTTACGCCTCCAGGAGAGAAAGCACAGGCAGTTGTTACCATGAGTATTTCTAGAAAAGCGAGAAATCTTTGTCTTTAAGTGCATTTATTTAGCTAAAGAAAGTTTGCATAGCTTGTAGAAAATGATTCTGGAAGAAATTAAATTTCAGCGGCACCTCTGTATCACTCCTACACCTGCCAATTCTTCTAACCAGCTAGTGACATCCTGCCCCTAGGGCTCCAGCCCGCAAGCACATTTGCAATGCTCACAAAAGTCAGAGATGAGCTGATGCACACCTTTTATTTACTCTTATCCAAGAAAGAGGCAACAACAGTATCCCGGAACATGACAGATTAGCTGTTGTAGTAGAACCAACCAGCTTCCTGCAGCAAAAGCATGAGACAGGAGAAATTTTTGAGGCAAAATCAAGAAAAATAAAGTAATATTGCATATTTATATGGGCTGGTATAGATAGATCCAAGTGTAAGCCAGGTTTGGTCCAAAAGAAATGAAGCCATATTAGAGATCTTATTAGGACCTATTAACTTGGACACTGCCTCATACTAATGTGTATACAGCTTCCAAACTGGATCTAGCTTGTGTCCAACTAAGTTGGACAATAGCTGTGGGTGTGATTCCCATGGCCACACTTTATTGCTCTTCTCTGGACACTTGCTTTCAACCTATGAAATCATCAATCCATAAAAATGCTGCAATCCAGGCAGGTCAAAGTATGCCTTGGAAGCCGTAAGCCAGGACTCCAAACATGAGATAAACCAAAGAACATCTAGGTGCCTTAAGGGAGGGGGAAGTCATAAGGCTTGGTGGAGGGGCAAAGGCCTTTGAAGAGAAGTCTGGACAAGGAATATCAAAGGAAATGTGCTGGAAGAGAGGTCTAGAAGATGTGCTCGGAAAGAATCTGGCCACAGAGCCCAGCACTGGATGTACTTTATGAAAGCTGGAAGATACAGGGAAGCTGTGAAAAAAATGCCAAAACCTAAAATACCCCAACAAACAAAAAACCCCAAAGCAATACAAAACAAAAAGCACCAAATCCAAAAGTGAAGTGAAAAATCTTTAACTTTTTATGTGTTTGTTTTGTTGGCAAAGAAGATCTGAGAATGGAAAACAGGCAAGAAATACAGAAAAAGGAGGGACATCTGCAGTCATTGCCAATGACTTTGGAAACAGAAGAAATGAGCAAAGCCAGAGGCCGTTGGTACAAAGCACATCTTTCATGAAAGACAAACTGTGGTCAACCAAACTGCACAACAAGTTAATATAACTATCACAAATAGTTTTGGTGAAAAATATTTCCTAAGCTAAATATTTTGGTCCCTCAATTTGAAACAAATGCTTCTATTTCAAAATACACTTAAATTTTATAAAAAAAATAAATAAATTCTTAAGAGTTAAAAGAAAACAAAATCCTTCAAGCCACATTGAGGTATGCTGGCTGAGATGCAAAGATCTTTAATTACATGTAGAGAGATATTTTTTCTAATTTTCTGAATATTTAATTTTTTTCAAAAAGCTTACATGACCAGAAACATTTTCCCAATTTTCAGTTATCAACACTGACACCCCGTACCACCAAATCCCATTTATCAAAAAGATTTGTCATTAATTTCATTTAAAGCACAGACATCAGCTGATATTTTAGTGTTACAGACCCTTTCTTTTCAGAAGAGTTAATCATATGCTGTTAATATATTCCCAGTAATTGTTCCATAAAGATTCTGAAGCATCAGGCCTCAGTATGTGCAAATCAATGCAGCTGCACTGTTTTACGGTACCACAATAATTTCAATAAGGCCGAGAGCCAGCCAGCTCCTTTATATGTTAACCTTCTGATAGGATGCAAGTATTATCAAGAAGCATAAGCTACTTGCCATACTCTTCCCACACACAAGCATCTCAACAACAGGAAGAGAAGGCAGAGACATAATGTCACATCATCAGGGCATTGCTAACATATTACAAGTGGAAGGGTCAGGTGAATAAAAGTGGCTGTAGATTTGGGTGTGAAAAGTGGTCACTTTTTAGAGGATGAGTGATTCTTGCTCTACACTCATTTTGGCACTTTTAGTAGTTTATACATGTCACAGATTCTAGGCATTCAGTTCTAGGAAACACCTAATGTTCTTCTAATTTGTGCAAAATATTTGCTACACTTCATTGAAGAAGATATTAAAATGTTATTTGCATTTCAGCAACACCAAGAAAGCCCAGCTGGAATCAGCATAATTTTGTGCTGTATTTTATATAGCGCCAGAGGCCTAGGTCAAAGTTGCAACATAAAGGATAAGTAGAGGATGGGAGAAACTGTAGAATTGTAGAAAGTAAGTGAGCTATACAGCCAGTGTTAGATTCCAGTGATATGTTTCACCTGCCTATATGTACATGTCTGTCTAAGCTAATCGCTCTGGGTTCTCTCTAAAGCCACAGAAGATCTAGTCAAACAAATCAGAGGAGTGTAGGATGCAATTCACTTTTTCTTAAAATAGCTGTCAGAAGCTGGTCAACTGAGTTGTACCCAAAAAGCATCTTCGCTTCCCACCAGAACCACAAGAAGACTAGCACAGCTGTGTGTCTGGTTGACATATAGACATATGCTCACTTACTCAGCTG
>JBCJKH010080015.1:6218-22532 GCA_039877255.1 Loriculus beryllinus
TGGGGTGTCCATGCCCATGGCAGGGGGTTTGGAACTAGATGATCTTAAGGTCCTTTCCAACCCTAACTATTCTATGATACTATTCTATGTGCAGCCCAGATGAAGGAGGTTCTAACCTAGTTAAGAATGAAGAATATTACCAGTGTCAGTATAAAACTTGAAAAGATAATTGCTTCAAAAATTGTGCATATGAAAAAATAACTTGAATTTAAAAAATGAAAAATTCCACAAAAATCTGTAGGCTTTTTAATAGTTCCTTCCACAGTAGCTAATTAGCCTCTTTCTTAGGTTTTGAAAACTGTTCATGAAATGTTCTGCTAACACTGATCTTCACTGATTTTTTTTTCTTTGCAATCATGAAGGTTTTTGTTTGTTTGTTTGTTTTTGTCTTTTTATTTCTTTTGACATATTATGATTTTTTGTCTTTTCCTCTTGGTGTTCAGGTTTGTCTGGTCTAAAATATAAATAGTATTAACAGTTTAGTTCTTCATTCTAGCCACAAATCAGCTGAACAGATGTGCTCTTTCTCTGACTGGATAATTACTAAGTAATATTTGAAAGTTTTACACAAATGTCTTTGCTTATAAATTCATTGTTTTGCCTAGCCTTTAAACTCAGACTTTCCTTGTTGGTTTATTGTGGTTTATACAGTAATGTGTATACATGTGTAAAAATCATGCAGAGATTTCAGAGATAGAAGTTTCTTCCAGATTATCAATGAACAGATCCTGTTCCTTAGTCCTGAGAAGCTAAATCAAAAGGTAAGAGAATGCCTTAGTGATCTCTAATGACTGGAGTGCAAGACCAGATTTTCTTCTGAGATGTGATGTGACTATGGTCTCAGATTCTCTCCTATCTTCTGATGCTATTCAACCATGTTAGATAACCAACAATGCTTACCTAGTGCACTGGAAATCCTGTAGTAAAATAATGCTAATATAGTGGTTCTTAAGCCACTTCTGAGGCTCTTATTAATGATGCAAGTGGAAGAATGATGGTTTAACCTACTTGTTGATCTCTGCCTTCCATCTAGGTCCACATCACCACGGTTAAAGAGTTAAGCTGCTTTAGTTAAGAGTAGGGAAAGAACAAAAGCCATTTTAACACCAGTGGTGTTAAAGTACATGAAGTATGTACTCATCTAAACATAATGTTACACAGTGTAATTGCAGGCTGAATTATATCGCACTTTGTCACATGCCTTACTCCAAATTGAAGCTACTTCTTTTTGATTGTCCTTGCAGCAGTAGCAATGTACTTTAATAAATGAACAAGCTTGGGCAACATTTCCAGAAATGTCTAAAACTACAAAATT
The DNA here is from genome assembly GCA_039877255.1 of Loriculus beryllinus. Classification (NCBI taxonomy): domain Eukaryota; kingdom Metazoa; phylum Chordata; class Aves; order Psittaciformes; family Psittacidae; genus Loriculus; species Loriculus beryllinus. The sequence continues at coordinate 7,534 of JBCJKH010080015.1, forward strand.
AGTTAATAGCAATTCATGCAGCATATGACAGAAGTGCTATTATTGTCAGGGAAACTACAGAGCCTGTGACTATAACTCACAATTTAATCTGAAAAATCAGTTGAACATAAAACATTTGTAATAATATTTAAAGCATAATATCCGATACATGTAAGAGAGATGGTCCAGATTCAGAAGACTAACAGGAAAAAACAACTACTATTACAGTAGGCACATGAATTGCTTTTAACTGAGTTAACAACTTTTGTAGGCAGCTCTCAAATGTTGCTTATACACAAATCCTTTTCTCCTGCAGGAGATCCGGTTACTCTGTTCAAATTCTAGGCAAAAATCTTACAGACTGTCTACAAAGAGGTCTCCTCAGCATGGAAAAAAAAAAAACCCCATGTAAAAAGAGCAGGGCCTGACTCTAAGTGGTGTGCAGTGGTTTGAAGAAACAAATTTGAATCCCGGAAGCAGACAGTGGAGCATGATGCTTAAACTGGACATGCCCTACAAAATTAGTTTGGGTGCAAGCTACGAGGATGCAGCTATGCTGTGAATGGCTCTAGATATCATTTGCAGTTAACCAAGCTATATTTGGACTGTTTTTCACTGCAGAATGCACAGCATGTCCTACGTATGTGCAGTTCTTAGCTCAATGTGCCCTTACTCGATTGGCCTCTAGACCACACAACGATAATACTAATAAATACCAGGGAAATAAATGATCACTAAACACACTTCATATATATTTGCTTAGCATGCAACAGCAATACTAATGCGTACACCAGCACAATGCAAGCAGATTCTGACATACGCTATATAGTTTTAATACAGTGGCCTTGATCCAGACATTTCTGGCACCATCTTCTACTGTCTTTCTTCATTTTTTCATTTTGGGTACTCTAGATTTGAGGTAGCTTTGGTCTAATATTAAAAGTAACTTAGAAAAAAAGTCTAATTTATTAGAAACCTTTAGAAAACTGCTGTGTGAACAATGATTTCATTAAAAATAAATAAATCACTAAATAGATGGAACAAACCATTTTTGTTCCAGTCTTCATATGCTGTACTGCAAAACAAATGCAGATCTCTGAAAGAAATGTACTTCCTCAGCTGCCTACTTTTTTATGCTTTAAGTTTATAAACAATTGATTTTGAAAAACTAGCATCACAAAATAGGCATCTTCAGAGTTCTGTGGATGTCCTTGTACTAAAAAAATAATAAATAATAAAAAATAATAAATAAAGTACTTGAGTTCTTTGGCAAAAAAACAGGTGAAGTAAATTCAGATGTGACAGTGGTCTCACCAAAAATTAAACACTGGTACTGAATACAGCAACATTTCTTATGACCTCACCTGAAAGAAGGTTACAGGACAGAAAACAATGGCAAAGGAAAACTACTGTTACTTCATTTAGCTGAGATCTAGTCAACATCATAAACTGTCCCCATTCTTACTGTGTATTAAAATTGAGCTGAGAGGTTACAGCAGGACTTGGTGTTAGAAAGACACTGTGAGATTTCCTCCCACAATTTTACAGTCAGAGCGGGAAGAGAAAAGGGAATGAACTGGGAAGAACTTTTACAATGGGTCATAAAACTGCTATTAAATCTGTGGGTGGCATTTGTTAACAGTATAATCTGAAGCGGCAAAAGAGAGAACTGATGAGGAAGGGGTATGAACAGAAAAAAAAGAAGAGCAAGGATCGCAAGAAGGAAGCACATGTGGCAGGCGCTGAAGTGAAGCTGAAGTGCCTGTAAAAAACAATTCTTAGAAAGAAAACAATGTTGAAAGTAAAACTGTGAGGGGAGGAGGAAGGCATCATGGGCTGATATTGTCAGATAATTCTCACTGAACTGCTTCAGTAGCTGCATGTGCCAACCTTGAGCTTCAGACAGCAGAATGACTGCCTGTTAGAACAGTTTGGTTTGGTTCAAGGTGAATCATGTGTGCACCTTCAGGATGTTTTATCTTCACCTGTCTTCAAATACAAAAGAAAGGCAGTGTCAGCTTCTGTTCCAGCTTTAAAATGTTCGTCATTGATAAACTTTTGTTAGTCATCTTCGGGTAAGACTAAAGAAAAAACACCAGATAAAAGAAAAAATGCAGTCATTATTAGAATGTCATGCATATAAAGTTATGTCTATTATTTTCTACATACTTTTCAGGCATAGGAAAAAAATTATATTCTTCTCCTCAAACATCAAAGAGATTAAGACACACAGCTCGCAGCAGAAGCCAACAGAAGGAGCAAAAAACAGAAAAAGGAGTAAGACTTTTACTTAGATAGCTTTGCTAGGAAAGAAGTGTTTTGAAATACTTTAAAGTTCTTAGATTGTGTGAACTTGGGAAGATGCTGTTTGATATCCTGAGTGTCTTATCTGAACTAGTAACCTGTTCTCTTCCTTGGACTTACAAGATCCAGATCAACTCAGTATGCAGGCAAATGGCTCCTGCAGAGTTTTTTTCTTCAGATCATTACTCAGTATCTCACCTTTTCCTTGCCAAGCTCATTTAGTACTGAGGCAGGACTCTTTTGCATATCATCCTTGGCTTTGAGTCTTCGAGAACGATGACACTTGAAATTAAGCCCATGATGCCAGGGCTTGATGTTTTGCTGTCTGCTGTCATTAATGATCAATCTGGGTACATGTTAAAGAATAGCCACTTGTTTGTGCAAGTGATCGAAAGCAGTTTTGCTAATGGAGATATTTGTGTTGTTTAGAATAGCATTTAATCTAAAAGATAATTACTGTTGTCTTCTTCATTATGTAACTAAAATCTATGGAAAGAGAATTGTGTCACATCTCTCAGTAACATACAACTGGGTGGTAGAAACTGGGTTGACCTAGACAGACAAAAATAACTTTGGGAGGAGTGGAGGAAAGCTATAGATCATGTGCTGATTTGTTTAATGTTGACCTAGCTCTATGGCAAAGAGTTTAACAGGTTCCAGCAAGGACTTGCTCCCAGCATGTACAGCTGTAACTACTGTGGGAGGGTTAGAAGTCCCTATGTCTTCATAGGCTTTGTGCGGTGTCTGTTTATCAAAGACTTCCCAAACATCCTTCCAGAGTCTGTTGTTAATAATTAAAAACAAAAAGAGTGATGTGATACACTGGGTAGAAAATAGGGCATCTGAGGTTTCACTGAAGAGGCTGGCGCAGTTTGCAAGTAGAAAGAAACCAAAAACCTGTGGCCCACAATGCTGTAAATGCTTTCGTTCTTTGTATAATCCTATAAATGAAGGTTGAGGGGTTTTCTTCCTTTAAATGTTAATTTTGTACTCTTACTCATGGCTTTTGAGAGGTGGTCACATGCCTGAGGTTCAAACTGTCAACGGACAAATTTACTGAAGACTATTTCATTGAGTATTATTAAATTCAATGATACCATCTCGAGTACAGAGTGTTCCTCGGCCATAACTTCTTAGAGAATTATGAAGCATTCATGCTTGTCTTGTTTACCTTCCTTCTTTGGCAACTCTCGTAAGTGTTGCATCTTCACCCAAACGCTCACCTTTAAACAAACCTCTCCTCCCTCCTATTAGAGACATTCCCCCATTACACTTCTCTTCCTTCTCAAATAGATGGGGATTGAGAAATAGACTTACAAGTAATCAGAGAATAACAGATGAAAAGAAATGGCCTCAAAGTGCACCATGGGAGGTTTAGATTTGCTATTAGGAAAACCTTAAGATGTGTAGGTGTGGTGCTTATGGAGACTGTTTAGTAGTGGGCCTGGCAGTGTTAGGTTTATAGCTGGACTCGATAATCTTAAGGGTCTTTTCCAACTTCAATGATTCTATGACAAAAGAGAGGAATAAGAACAAATAGCGTAGAGCACTCTGCCTAGCAATCACCATTCATGGAGCAAGAACTCTGGTCTGATCCATCACATTTGTTCTCACGTGTACCTACACAGCCTTACCAAGGTAAGTTAAATTTTGTTTTTCTCATGAATGGTAATATTTTGTTTTTCCAAGCAGATCAGTTGATTTAGTAGAACAGAGGCAGTAAACACTTCCCCTAGCCTGCAGCAGGCACTGCAAAATATGCAAAATATGGAAGCAGCACTGTGAATCTCCATTGCTTTTGACACTTGATTAAACAGCTGAGAGCAATAGTAACTGTGCAACGGGAAAATGGTGTCATTAAAGGGTGAAAGACAAGCAATCGTAACTGCACGCAAAGTGTCACAAGGAATCTCTGTGAAGTCAGTAATTTTGGATGCTATGCATCTACAGCAGTTTGCTCCCACGGTAGTTTTTCGGTCTCACTGGTGAATCGCAGACTTAAGAGGTCAGAAACACAGCGGATCCAGCTGCCGGGGGTCTCTGTGCTCTATAGATGGGGTTTGATGTCACACGCAGTTTTGTCAGGGCAGAGCGCCAGGACACCCAAACACCCGTCCGCTTATTGTGCGTGTAAGCCGGCACCCAAGCTGCTCTGCCGTCGGAGTGACGGGACAGTTTCTTCCCCAGTCCGAACCCTTCTCCTCGGGTCAGAGGCACGACGGGGCGGTCCGCGGGGACCCGACTTACACGGCCTCGGCTAAGAGGGAAGCGGCAGCGGCGGCTCAAGGGACGGGGCCGACAGAGAGCTGTCAAGGGCTGGCCGAAACCTGCCGGCGGCGGAGGAAGAGACGGAGGAGTAGGAGGAGAGAGGCGGCGGCCGTAGCAGCAGCAACAGCAGCGCTGCTCGGGCCCTCCCCTCCCGTCTGGTGGCCGCTGCTCCGCCCCGTTCGCCCGCCCGGCCCTCGGCTGCCGGGAGCGGCTCCATGCGCTTGGGCCGCAAGTGCGCAGCCGCGGCAGAGCTCAGCCGGGGAGGAGGAAGCGGCGCGGCGCGACGCGAGGGGAAGGAGGCCGAGGCCGACGGAGGTGGCGGTGGCTCATGGCTACGCGAACGGGCGGACGGATGAGGCGCGGGTGTGCGGGTCGCTAGCGCTTCCTGAGGCGGCAGCTCCGGTGGGCGAGGGGACGAGGCGCAGCCGGCCCCTCTTGCGGCTGCAGCTCCGGCTCTGGGTCGGGGCCGCGGCGGTGGCTGGTCCTGCTCCTCGTCGCCTCCCTGTGGGCTGGTGTTATGGCCCCTTGGGGGAGCGCAGAAGGCTCCCCGGCTTGGAGGTCAGCGCAGCTCCTGCTCCTCGTCGTCTCCTGCTGCGGTAGGTACTGTGGGGGGTGACGCCACTCGTCCGCCTCCGTCTCCCGGGCCAGGAGGCGGCCGCCCGCCTCTGGGGAGGGCGAACAAAGCGGCCTTTCTCCCGGCCGGCCGGCCTCCGGCGGCGCGGCTGTCCCGGCCGGCCGTGGGGTCCCTCAGCTCGCCCCGGCGCGTCCCGGGACTGCAGCTTTCCACGCGGCTGCCCTGACAGTGTCCCCATCGTCACCCGTGCATGGCGGCGGCTCCGAACTCGGCGGCTCCACGTCTTGCTCTTGGGTTTTTTGTTTAGTATCTGTGGGGGTGGGCGGAAATCTCAGGGAAGTCCTTAAAACTGGGGCTGGGATTTGGCCCAGCAGCCCTCGGCTTGCTTTCTCGCAGATGTACGTTGCCGGGAACTCCGGACTTGGCGTGGGGCCCCGCAAACAAACCACCCCCAAATCCTCTGAGTCACGAATAATCGCAGGCTGTGGATAATGGGGATGCCTGGGAGACGTTCCACGTCCGGCCTGGTGTCTGGGGCAGGGCGCGCCGCTCTGGGGGCACCGAGCTGGCGCTGTGTGATGAGTTTGTGACACATCAGCACAGGCCTTGGAGCTCTTCCAGGGACCTTTGCTTCTGCTGAGCTGCTCTCTGTTCAGACCCGAATAGCGTTTCATTTATGATTATAAACCCACCTTCGCACTGACCTGCTAACAAAAAACATTTGTGCAGTTGTGTCAGGGAATGTGCTTGCATTGGATTTACACTACATAAGTATATAGACCGAAAGTCTACATAAGTATGTAGACACGATAGACCGAAACACAGACACTGGGAGTCGTTGTGTGTTTTCTTAGCGTTGTGTTTGTTTTATGAGCCTATGAGTATAGGTTGTGTCCGTGGGCCCCCAGTGCCAGAAGCAGCATTTGGCACAGAGCTGGGCATATGCCTTCCTCTGAGGAGGGCAGCATCAGGGCCCTGGTTTAGCAGTTTCTGAAGTAGTTGCCTTAAAACACATTAACTGAGCATATGAGATTGGAATCTCTTCTACTGTTTTGGAAAACAAACTTGAGTCTGGAACGTCAAGATATTTCTGCTTTGTCCATGCAAAGAGCTTTCTCTAGCACATGCCTGTGCTGCAAAGATCAGTGCAAACCGAAAACTAAATGTACCACGTAAATTTGTAAGAATGTTTCCCGTTTCATATTTACATGAGAAGAAGTAAGGTAAGCTTTTTCAGAGCTACAGTTGCACCAGTATCTGTAACTGAATAGCTGTGCTGGCATAGTTTAATTTTTGAGGGGACCTACTTGCATGAACAGTGAGGTACTAACCAATCTTTTAAATGCACGCAAAGTCAAGGTAAAGAGTTTAAATATCTATAAAGACTGTTAAAAGTTTGGGTCTGTTAAAAGCTGAGTTGAAAACACAACTGGAAAGGAGTTGGCTAGTGCAAGAAGTGGCAGAGAAAATCTCAGGTCTGGATAGATTAAGTTATCCTCATGTTTGCATACTTAACATACTTGAGAAATTTTATTTTTGTGCAAAGGTTAACAAACTCCATGTATTGGTTTTATCATACTCATCACAGAATTGAAGTAAAAAGACAAAATGCTAATTGTGGTATACCTCATCAGCCTCATTGGTAGTTGGATACAGATCATGATGCTGTAACTTAAACAGTACTGTCAGCATTTACACTATCAAAATTAAAACCACAGCACAATCTTTAGTTAGAGAATAAAACAGTCAAGTAAAATTCTTGCTGAATAACTTTTTTTCTAGACTTTTAATCAAGGCTGTCCAGAGTTAAACCAAGAATGAAGGTTCCATAAGTTTCTTTTGCCTTGCTGAGAAACGTATCACCATCTGTTATCACCACTGCTGGGAAGCAGAAGCTGCTTCTGATTCCGATCAGTGTGCTGCCTCATCCTCATGAGGGATTGCTTTCTCCTAACACTTTTTTGCTGCAAATATCTGAAGTCTTGACCAGTTGAACTGCTTGAAGGAAGGGAACTTTCTCCTGCCCAGGCTACAGCATCCAAAATGAAAGCAAGCATTGGCTGTGTAGGGTAGCCCTATCTCTAGCTATTATTTGGTTTGTTTGTTTCTTTTGGGAGAAGGAAGTGGGAACTGTGTTCTACTAAAGCATTTTATCTCCCTGTACAACTGCTTTTAGCTCTTGTAAAATAAACTAATTTAAAATGGGCATGAATTTGATCAAGGCAGTGCTGACAGCACAGCTCTGGTTTGTGATGTTGATCCTGAGCAGAGCCTTGTATATGTCATGATATTGTGTGTTAAGGCTTTGAATACAGTAGGCAGTACTCAAGGTAAATGCATAGTTGGAAAAGCAGTCGTTGCTATCCGTTATGGAAAGCGTCACTCGTTGCTTTCCATTATGCAGTTGCACAGCTAAAATGTCTAGAATTTTCCACTAGTTAAAATACTAAATTCACCAAGGCTGATATGTGGGCATTGAGCTCTCAAGAGAATGTTTCTCTGTTTCCCTATACTTAGTGAATTCTTCAAACCTTCCTTCTGATGATGACTATAATTATAAAAATTTGAGAAGGAGGAATACTGATGAGTGAAATATTGGAATAGCACCGACTAAGAGAATTATAGCTCAGTAGCGTGTTGGGCAATGGGCTTTTAATATGTCTGGCCTTCCTGTTGACTTGGGAGTTTTATATCCAAGAAATAATTGATTGTATGTGTTTATATAATCCTGGCATGGCTTTTGCTGGGACAAATATTAAGACATTTCTGTATATCTCAAAGGTCCTAACAGTTCTCTGATTCTAGAACAACCATGTGGTGCAAAGGGTTTTTTTTGGGGGGAGGGGGTGAAGGTGGAAATACCTTTTGAGAAATTGGTCCTGTTCTTCGGAGCAATGTTTTTTGAGCCGAAGTTTGATGATTGATCAACTGGAAATCAGTCTTAGAATTATTGAGTCATTCAGATTGGAAACGACCCTCAAGGTCATCAAGTTCAACCATTAACCTAACATTGCCACTTCCACCGTCTTTTAAGTATCTCCATCGATGGTGATTTTAATTATTTTCTTGTTAAAACATGAGCTTAGATTAGAGAACTGAATTCCTAATGTTACATTCTGTTTGATTTTTATTTCACCCTTGGCAGGATGGTGGTTCATGTTACTGGTACCGTGATAGCGCATTATCAGGAGCAGTTAGAGAGTGACTGGTGTTCCAGAGCAGAGGCTGAGTTATGAGAGGTGTCTGAGGTGTCACAGTGCAAAGCTAGGACTTGCCTGCCTTTGGAATGGAATCCATAAGCATGGGTATTTGGCTTATTCAGATTTCTGGAAAGTCTTATTTTTGTTAGTCTTTACTATACCTGTCACCCTGACATATTAATTTGAATTTCCATCCCACTTGAATGGAGGAATACAGAAAACTTTTATAATGTTCTATACAGTTGGTAGTAGTCAGCGCAGTAGCACAGTAAGTAAAATTATTGCTTTACCAGGTGTAGGGCAGCAAGACTGAAACAGTTCAGAAATAGAAATGGGGGCAGACAGAGATCAGTCATGATCAGTCATCAAGGTGGTGAGTGAGTACTCACTGGCTTTAGTGAGTACTTGAAGTGCTAATGACTGAGAAACATTAGCAGAGATCAGAAAATTATTATTCCACAAAACTGTAGATGAAACAGTGTTTTGTGTAACTACTGAGATTACAATGTTGTTGATGTTATTCTGTCCCATTAAAGAAAGACATATTACACTTATCTAAGCTTTAAAACACTTAGCTTTGGGTTAGAACCGTCCCAGGTTTCTGTGGTACAAATGTTGCTTGAGATTACAATGAGACTATACATGTGTGTATGTGTATAAATTCATTGTTCATTTCGTTTGAAGATAAGGCAAGTAAAATTGTTATGGAAGTTCACTGATCAGGACCTGAATTTTACTTATATGTCACTTTGCTAATGATGGTATGAGAAAGAATAAATAATTCTTCAGGATCATTCACCTTGTTTGAAAGAATAGCCTGCATCATGTAAACCAATAAATTCTGTCAGCCAGTTTATTTGATTTTCTAAAGAAGTTGAACTATAAAGCCAGAACAGATTGTCCTAGAGGAATGGCTCGGCTTAATAAATTGTTGTACTTTAAACTCTTGAATGTCACTCTTCAGTGATACTTCTGTGATATACTGAAGAGATATATCTTGCTAAGCCAGAAATCGTTTTATTGGCAAAACTGCTGCATTTAATTTATTAGAAGGGTTTGTAGTACTTGAAGTGAAAATACCCTAATTTTAATGCCATAGGAATTTGTATTGTCTAACAAGTTGATCATATGTCAAGTTATGCAAGTCTGTGCGCACTCACCTGTCTGTTCAGAGCCACAGTTAGGTCTGTAGTCAAAGTGAAGTCAGATGGACATTTAAAGCAGTGTTCATTTGAGGGGAGAAGAAAAAAAACCCACGTCCTCAACAACCTCATAGCAAAAAGAGTTTAATCTAAGGTAGGAAGAGCAGAGAAGTACTTGTAGTTCAGAATCAGGACAGAAGCCATCTGACTTCATTCCTGTCATCAGAGCAAAGAATATAATTAACGTGGCTTTTTTGGCTGTTTCTGTCATTGCTAGGAGAGAAAGAGCTCTGCTGGGTGAGTGTTGGAAGGGCCCTGCAGGTTTGTTTGACTCCTTTGCTTTAGTTACTCCTATTTTAGTATCAAATAGATGTAAACTGCATGGGTATTATTTCAGCTAAGTGCTAAATATGTTGATTTGTATTTGTCCTGACTAAAACTTGCACTTATGATCAGTCTTGTGTTTCATTAACAGATATCAAATTTTTAAACTCAGTGTCTTTGATATGTTAAGGACATTCCTCCAGAAATTACTTATCTTTTGCCATAAGCCTCAGTTTCCCAAGCTGTAGACATGATTTTCATACTTGTTAAGTATAATCCAGTAATTTGCTTACAATTTTTTAAAGAATTCATGAGTACTGTTTGAATTGTCTAAACAGTGTGGTTTTATTTTCCTAAATGTCTTCACATTTTCTAGTTTCAGTGTTCCATTTATGTTGTCTCAGATAGTTAATGATTATGTTAAATATTGGAACAGCTGAGCTATCTAGCTGCGCATTAATTGAGTGTGGCTTGTCAACAACCTGGAATTTTTTTGGCTTGTATGCAGCTCAGAATTGCTAGCTGTAACATTCTGTGGTACCCGTTACTACAGAGGTGTCAGTTGGTCAGCAAGATTAAGCCTACTTAGTTTACATGATTGTAAGAAAACACTGAGTACCAATGCATTTGATGCCATGGAAGTTGGTTGTAGATCTGAGTTGCTGTGTTCGTCCCCTCAGTAGAAATAGTGGTTTATAGCAGGCTATATGAAACCGTACTCTAAAGAATTGTGCTGTTCTGATTACATTTTTTTTTTCTACACTTGATTTTTTACTGCAGTTATTTTACTAATGCTTTATTGCACAAAGGTTTACAGTTGCACTGAAATATGTAGCATTGATTTTTGTATGTATGTTTTAAACTACTAAATTTGGCATAATTGACAGATCAGTGCAAATTCTGTCAAAAGCACTATTGTAAATTGTGGTTCAGACTTGTTTCTCTGAACAGATGCTTTAAATTTGGATACACTATAACTTTTGCTACATTGTTAAATGTGCTGATTTTTTTTTGTGTATGTGTGTTTGTTTTGGTTTGGTTTTAGCAAGGCAGGCATATTGAGTAACTGTCTGCTAGATTTCCTCCTATTCTGTTTGACAGTCTGAATTTTAGGTTATAAGGGAATTCCTGTTTATTTTTTGATCTGTTTTGTGAGGAACACTTTTAGAATGTTCCCGCCCTGACTTACTTATTACTGGATCAAAAGTAAGTTAGCAAGCAAGAATTAAGAACCCCCTCCCCCAATTAAAAAAACTTAAGTAGAGCATGTTTTAAAGGGGAGTGGAGGAAGTCATATGAAAACGGTTGGTTTGGTAGCTCAGATTGTCATACGATGGTCTGTCCTTTCATTTAAACTCTTGTGACTTGGCAGTACTTTCCCAGATACCTTTAGTTGGTAGCGGAATTCTTTGACGTGCAAGAAAGCTGAACTTGCTTGCTCTTAGTGAGCTATAAACTTTCCACAAAGCAGTGAAAGTGAACCAGTCGTGTTTCTCTGTCAGTGGAAAGTACATTTGAACTGTGTATTAGAATGTGAACTGCATGTTTTCACCTGTCTGATTCTGTGTCTGTAATTCATTACTACCTTTCACTTAACATCTAAGAAGTTTCCTTTGCTAAGTGGAAGCCCCTGAGACTGACTGGGTAACTGACTGCAGCCAGAAGACAGTAGTGTGATCCTCTAACAAGCAGTGTAAGCACACTGGCATGTGGTGAAAATCTGTAATGAAGTTGCTTGTGTTTAAAAGTTAGGAAGAAGTGACTCTTCTAGAGGTTTCTGTAACTTGAGGTTTCTGTAACTTGGTTTTAATTATTCCAGCTTTGTGTGAGCCTGTTGGGAGACATAGATAGGTCTCTGAGAGTGCAGGTTGTAAGAATAGTTCTTTCATGGAACTCCTAGTCATTTAAGGAACTGCTCCTTTAGAAAGAACTTTTGAGTAACTGAAGGTAAGCAGTTTAGAACAGAAAATGGAAGTTCATGCATCTTGTAGAGGGAAGGCATGCACTTATGTTCATGTCCTCTGGCTTCTGGAATTTAGCTGTATATGAATTTTTGTAAGACTTTAGTATCTTTTTTCCTACACTTTACAAAGTATATTAGAATCCAGTAAATTAGTATACCCTGTTAGGGTGTTTTCCTTCTATGAAATTGTATTTTGAGTAACAGACATTAAAGCTTCAATTGTGGATATTGTAGTAACTGGGGCTGAGGCAGATAAGGCACAGGTTACATGCAGTAGAAAAATCTACATGTACATGTTCCTCTTATCACATAAAGTAGAGGCTTTAACCCACCCCTCCTGTTCTGTATGTTGTACTCCACAGAGTCGCTTCAAAGGTAGAATTATTCTAGAATCCTGATTAATGTTCTATTTTATTCGTAATACTGTTGCATTTACTCCAGCTTGCTGTTCAACCTGGGGAGGGAACACAGGTCAACAGGAGAGCAGCACAAAGGAATTCCAGTCACTCCAGCCAGTAAGCTGGCTTCATCAGGAGCCCAACTCAAATGCCTGTATGCAAACATACATAGCATGGGGAATAAATAAGAGTTCGAGGCATGTGCACACTTACAGGGCTGTGATCTTACTGTCATCACACAGAGCCGGTGAGATGGCTCTTCTGACTGCAGTGTTGGAATGGAAGGATAGAGGTTTTTTAAGAAGGTCAGGCAGGGGAGACGAGGAGGGGCTGTCACCTTCTATGTCAGTGACCAGCTGGAGTGCATGGAGCTTTATTTGGGGATGGATGAGGAATTGACTGAGATTTTATGGGTCAGGATTAAAGAGAGGACAGGGGGCATAATGCTGGGGGTCTGCTACAGGCCTTCAGACCAGGAAGACTGAGTGGATGAGGGCTTCTATAGACAGATGGGAGCAGCCTCATGTTCACAAGTCCTGGTCTTCATAGGGGACTTCAATCACCCCATTATCTGTTGGAGGGACAGCACAGCAAGGTGTGAGCAATCCAGGAGGTTCCTGCAATACATTGATAATAATTTCTTCCTCCCAAGTGATGGAGGAGTCAACAAGGAAAGGTGGTGTGCTGGACATTGTTCTTGCTCACAAGAAAGGTCTGGTGTGGAATGTCAAACTCCAGAGCAGCCTTGGCATGTGGCTGTGAAGGAGTTTGAGAACCTTACAGCTGCAAGGAGGGTATACATCAAGCTTGCAACCTTGGACTTCAGGAGAGCAGACTTTGTCTTCTTCAAGGATCTGTTTGGTAGAGTACCATGCAATAAAGTCCTGGAAGGCAAGAGAGGCCAAGAAAGCTAACGGAGCTGGGCTTGTTCAGCATGGAGATGAGAGGGCTCCAGGAAGAATTTACAGCAGCCCTCCAGAAACTTAAGGGGCATATAAGAAAGTTGGGGAGATTTTTGTGAGGGCATATGGAGATAAGACAAAGGGTAATGGCTTTAAACTCTAAGAGTGTAGATTTTGATAAGATACAGAGAAGAAGTTCATTATTGTGAGGCCAGTGGGGCATAGGAATGGGTTGTCCTGAAAAGTTGTGGATGCTCCATCCCTGGCAGTGCATAAAGCCAGGCTGGATGGGGCTTTGAGCAACCTGCTCTAGTGGAAGGTGTCCCTGCCCAGGGATTTAACTCAACATGTGTGTCAAAACCATATGGAAATAATTTGTGACTGGGCTTGGGAGAGTACATAATTCTTTTTATTCTACAGTTGATAATAAAAGTATGGTGACAGAACATTTCTTCTTTCAATAACATAAACATCAGTTTAAATTTTCTGAAAGAGGTGCCTGTTGATGATGAGGGAAGATGAATGATAAAATCATCAATCATATTTCTTGATGACAGTGTCATGCGTCTGGAAGTACTAACTGGGATGTATTTGGGTAGTTGTGTACCTAAAGTACCTAAGGGTACTGAAAGGGCAATCAGTTCTATGGCAGAAGTTCAGCTAGGGTTTGTGGTTAGAGGTACTTATGAAGGCTGGATGGCAAAGGAGGGAAAGATTGGGGTGTCTTGGGAAGCCATATTCACTGCAGAAGGTGGCGGGACCGTTCATTGGTGTGGAAGAGCAAGCCATGCCATCTGGGAGAGCAGCTATTGTTTAAGAGGCTGTGCAAGTATAAGGGAGAAAGGGAACCAATACTCTTTATTTTAAGGGTTGTTATGGTTGCTGAGTGAGCATCTAATCAATCTTAAATCTAACTTGATCTAATTTAAAGAGTTACTCTTTAAAAGTTACCAGGAAGCAATAGAAGGGGGATGAGTGCAGTGGGAATTCAGAAATCACGAGGTCTCTCTCAGGCTTTCTAAGTATTCTTAGGTAGGGAGATGTTACAGAAACATTAGATTTTTTCATTTTACCTGTACTTTAAAAAATAAGTGGATGAACAAACAGCCATTTTTGAACATTTTGTAGCTTGGTGTATGTCTTTTGTCAGTGTTTTGGAACATTTTTTTTTGTGATGCTGTTGCGTGTTCCTCTTTCTGGCTGATCCTGGCATTTGGCAGTTGTGCGCTCTCACACAGCTATACTGCTGGATGTGCCTGAGAGCTGTATGGTTCTGGAGTCCAGTTACTACTGACCTCCCTGTTGCTGCTGATCCAGCTAACACTGTTTCCGGTGCCTGTTGCCTAGATGTTGTTTAGCTCGTCTCATCCATTCCCAGATTTTGGGTTATCAGTTGTCTGTCATCTGTGCGCAATGTAACAGAGCTTCAGTGGTGTCACAGTTCTCATGTAAATCACAGTCTAATGTACCAACGCTAAGTAGTAATGTTACTAATCCCTAGTAAAGTCCACAATACTTTTTAGTTTTCTTCATCCATTGTGGAAATTTGGGACAGTACTGCCTGTGCAGCCCTTTTGCCTTTAGATTGTAGATGAATAAAAAGTGGGAGAAAGACTACGCCTCTGTCCTCTTGCCTCAGTGAGGAACACAGTCTGCTTTCTCCACTGTCTGTTGGAACCACACAGCTTGTGTGTGGTGCCTTTGGAGTCCATGAGGGACTTCTTCGGAATAAGAGGTCCTGTATTCTAAATGTGCAGACTAGGAGGAGCAGCAGTGCTGCAAACTGTCCCATGCAGTGACATCCCCCAGGGATGACTCCTTTCCAAGTCAGGTCTGCCCAGAATGAAAGTTAGGGTCATGGCTGGGGAGGTGAGGGGGGGGGGGGGGGGGGGGGGGGGGGGGGGGGGGGGGGGGGGGGGGGGGGGGGGGGGGGGGGGGGGGGGGG
>JBCJKH010080018.1:5946-16954 GCA_039877255.1 Loriculus beryllinus
TGTGTGTGTGTATTTCCTGCAGTGGGATGCAAGGATGACTCTCATGTGAACTCCAGTGACGTTATTTTGCTAGATGAAGAACATAAATACCCAGAATAGCAGGAGCTTCCATTAGTGTGTACCAGCTGGTTAATATCACTGAGTTAATCCTAAATATCTCATAAAGTGGAAACTGTTTGATATGCAGAACTTGGTCTGGGAATTCATCAGTTTTATTCCAGTCATAGAAAATGCTTGCACATATTTGGCTTAACTCACTTAAGGAATCAGCAGACTGTGATTTGATGTTTGTGAGTATCTGGCTGATGAATGAAGCAGTAATAGCCAGATATTTACTAGCAAGAGATGTTTTGCATTTGAGTTCTGTGACTAATTAAGGAAAGATATCTGGTTTTATATGTATATATTAGTAGAGGAATAAGAAATTATTGGAGGACTTTGTAATCTGCACTCTTCTGATACTGAAAAAATACCTGACAATTTTCAGGAGCTTCTTGAGACAACCTGGAGAGAACTGAAGCTGCACTTCTAGAATCAGTTGTAAACTGTAACCCATATGAGAGTAGTGACTTGCTATTTAATTCTATTTCAGCCCTTGGTATATTACTAATTTCTGAACTCATATCTGTGGCAGATTAACAGCAGTCTAGTGCTCCTGTAATGATGATACTTGTGTAGGGAAAGTGTCATTAAGGAACTAGTGATAAATGAGATTGTATCATAATTATGCTTGGGAAGAGGTACTGATGTTAAATCTATAGAAGTATCAGCAGCCACGTATGGTACAGGCGTGATACTAGACTTTGTTTTTATTGAGACCTTAACAGATGAACTAAGAAAAAGTGTGAAGGGAGAACATTTATTGATGTTGTTATCCTGAATACAGCTGAAGACTTTCCACTGGCAATTAGTCCTCCTAGTCCAGAGATCAGTTTAGCCAAATCAGTGGTCAAAAATGTCCCACCGTTGAAAATATCTGCCTGGTTTAGGCCTTTAAGGATAAAAATGTAGAAAAAAAACCCCCAACCAACAAAACGAAAACATGTAAGAGAAAGAAAAAAATAACTAACTTCAGCCCTAGACTGACTTTGCAGCAAATTACATGGCCACCAAAACCTCACTCAGTGTCTACCAAAGTACTACATAGCAAACAAATACCACTTTGGAAATCATATTATTAATAAAAGTATAAAAGCAGTTTTAGTGAACTCATGAGTGAAGTAAATGCAAATCTCCCATTATTCATATTCTGTATAAGGGCCAAAATCAGAACAAGAGGCATTGCTCAGAAGTATTAGATTTTCTAACTCAAGCTGCCACTATGAATCAATATAAAAAGGAATGAATTACAAATATTACTCATTGAGAACATCAGCAAACTAGCTGATGTGATATTCTGGAAGATATACAGATGTAACTGTATTTACTAACTGCTTTTCACTGTGTCATATCA
Source organism: Loriculus beryllinus (assembly GCA_039877255.1). Classification (NCBI taxonomy): domain Eukaryota; kingdom Metazoa; phylum Chordata; class Aves; order Psittaciformes; family Psittacidae; genus Loriculus; species Loriculus beryllinus. The sequence goes on from JBCJKH010080018.1 coordinate 7,400, forward strand.
AGAAGGAATACTACCTATTAAGAATGCAACAAAAGCTTAGAATCATAGAACAGCAAGTTGGAAGGGACCTCAAGGATCACCTAGTCCAAACTTTCTTGGCAAAAATACAGTCTAGACAAGATGGCCCAGCTAAACACAGTATTTCAGGTGTGGCCTTACAGGTGCTGAGTAGAGCAGGCTAATGGCTTATCTCTGCTAGTGATGCCTTTGTTGATGTAACACAGATTCCTGTTGGCTTTCTTTGCCAGAGCTGCACACTGTTCACTCATACTGAGGCTGCTGTTCACCAGGGTCCTTGGGTCTCTTTCCACAGAGCTGCTCCCCAGAGGGGCAGATCTCAGGCTGTGCTATATTCTTGCATTGTGTTTACCCACGTGCAAGACATTACACTTGTCCTTGCTGAACTTCACCAAGTTCTTGTTAGCCCACTCTTCCAGCCTATCCAGGTCTTCCTGCAGGGTAGTTCTCCTGAAGTGTCTACTTCTTCACTCAGTTTGGTATCATTAGCAAACTTGGTCAGGATATACTTGATCCCATCTTCCAGATAATTTATGAAGATACTGAACAGTTCTGAGCCCAGTGTTGATCCTTGTGGAATCCTCCAGGTTCAAAATGGCAGGTTGCCAGTTTGAAAAGGAGCTATTCACCACTACCCTCTGGGTACGGCCAGTCAGCCAGTTCCCCACTGATCATACAGACCACTTAAGACCATAACGTGTCAGTTTCTCTAGGAGGAGTCTGTGAAAAACCCTACTGAAAGCCCTGGAGAAGTCCAGATAGACAATGTCTACCACTTACCTCACATTTTATCGGGACATTTTATTGTAGAAGGTGATCCCGTTTGTCAAGCATGATTTGCCCCTGGTGAATCCATGCTATTTTTCCCAATTACATGCTTCATTTGATTAGTGATAGCCTGCAGGAAGATTCATTCCATAACCTTCCCAGAGACTGAAGTAAGACTGATAGACCAATAATTTCCTGGATCCTCCTTAGAGCCCTTCTTGTAGACGAAGGTGATATTTGCCTTCTTCCAGTCTTTCTGGGACACCCCCCAATCTCCATGACCTCTCAAAGATTACAGAAAGCCAGCTCTCCTACACCCTCAGGTGCAAATTGTCAGGGCCCATAAGCTTGTAGGGGTCAAGTTTCTGTAAAACTTCACATACCAACTCTTCTTTCACTGACAGTGGGTCTGCATTTTCACCAACCTGGATTTTTGTTCCCAAGGCCTAGGGCTCAACAGCGCTGGTAAAGACAGAGGTGAAGAAAGTGTTGAGAACTTCTACAATTTCAGTGTTGTTGATGACATTCACGTCTCCTGCTTAACAGTGGGCCAATACTTTCCTTCTGTTTCTGGTTGTTGTTTATGTACCTGAAGAACCCTTTTTTGTAGTTTTTGACATAGTTGGCCAATTTCAATTCAGGAAGAGCTTTTGCTTTTCTGTGTCTCTGCACTCCCTGTCAATACCCTTGTAGTTCTCAACAGGTATTTGCCCACTTTCCCATCTCTGGTGTGCTTATGTTTTGGTTTTGAGCAGACTCAAGATCGCAGCTAGGCCAAGGGGGTCTCTGACCTGCGAAGGTTCCTTCCAACCCAAACTATTCTATGATTCTGATTCTTGTTCCACCTTCTTCCCTCACCTTCAAAAGGCATTTGGTTTTTGTGCTTCCAGGATTGTTCTTGAAAAACTCCTGGCACTCTCTAGCTCCTTTATCTTCCATAGAGGCTTCCCATGGAATCCCTCCCAGCTGAGTGCTGTGCAAGCTGAAGTTGTCTCTTCTAAAATCTAAGAACTTTGTTTTATTACTAACCTTCAGCATGCTCAGCTAGATCCCAAACTCCACAGTATTATGCTCACTGCAGCCTAGGTTGACACTAACCAATATATTACACAGCAGGTTTTCTTGATTTGTAAGTAGCAAGTCCAACAGTGCCCCATTCTTACTTAACACATATGTATATCTCCAAAAGACTAGTCCGTACATCTACCTAAATTAAAAAAACAGGACTCCTGGCTTATTTCTTATACAAGCAATTACTTGGAAAGAGTATATAAGCAAACAATTCTGAAACTGTAAAGAGGATGCCTTATACACATACTATCTGTGTAGTACTAGCTTTAATAAAATGAAAAGGCCACAATCTTCAAAATAAAATGTTGCACTTGTGTTAGTGTTGACTTTTCTTCAAATATTTTAGAAATAACAGGATAGGAGTTTTTTGGGCTTCCCAAAAACATCACTATAAACAGTTCAGAGTGGCAGAGATGTTGAGAAGCTTGTTGCAGATATTTTTAGTGAAAAAACTGTCTAGATGCACAGAAAAGGAAGCACTGAGAAAACATGTGAATTGGGAAAGGAAAATCAAGTCTCCATGGAGTAAGACAAATTATCTTTCTGCTGCTGACTAGCCAAGGAAGAAGGAAAGATTGGCATTAGGGTCAAAGATTGCTGAATGCAATATGAAGTATATGAAATTGTACATTCTAGCAAAGCAAACTGAAAACCAAACTCAGAGAAAGTGCGGTTTTCCCTACTGGATGTGTAAGATGCTTGGAAAAACACCTTCGAGAGAAAAGAGTAATTTTCCAGTTACATACGAATGCAATTAAGAAAGCATGATGGATTAAATTAATGGAATAGAAGGTAGTACAGGAAGTAGAAAACAACATTCTTAAGAAAAAAGTACATTTTGAGTATTCTTACCATTAAAAAAGCACAAACAAGGAAAGAAGACTGACATATGCAATTACTCAGAAGCTCTTTCCACTTACCTTGGGACACTTCTGTATGAAAATCAGGAGAAGAATGTTCAGACCAAAGTTCCATAGACACAGCCAGGGCTGATGGAAGGTCATTGTCTAAGATCTCATCAGGAAACACTTCAGCCACTTCAGTGACAGTTTTCTTGCTTTGGGGGATAGGTAAACAGGTGATACTGTTTAGTCCATCAACACAAAGAAACCCAGTGGAGCAGGACTGTATAAGACAATCATTGTAATTAAGCTCACAGCTTCGTCCCTGAAAGAAAATTTTCAAAAAGACATTTTCAAAGGCAATTTGCATTTCATAGTTACATTAGTTCAAATTATTGCTACCTTTTCACTTTAAAATGCCGTTTACTTATATTAAGCTTTCCACACTTTCGAAAGCAAATCTAATCACGTGGAAAATATTGCTTTACTAATTTTACGGTATAGTTGTATACTTTAAATTTTAACTAAATGACATTTGACTCTATTACAAATTACCAATATAAATAGTTTTTCCACACTTTTATAACTGCAAAGCATTAAAGATAGCATTGTCACAAGTAATAAAAAGTGGTTAAAATAATCACCTGCAGTTAACATGTAGTTACACAGAAAATTTTGTACCGTGGACTTGACTGTCCAAAAGCTAATGGTTTGTTCTGATGGTCAAATTAATGCTCTTTCTTTTTGTACACTGAAGCTCAGTAATTGTTGCCTGTTGTCAGCAAATTTTCAGACAGAGCCTTGCTAATACGCTAAGTTCACAGATACCTCTTGGAAAAGAAAAAAACATGTAGTGGCAGTCCCAAATTTGATCTGGCACTCACTTTTTATTTTTTTATCAAGACTAACAATTCATGGGAAGCCTGAAATATCCTTCCTAGTAGTATATTAAAAATGTTTTATTCAGTGGCTTGTAAAAAAGACAAGAAATACTGCATTTTGTATAGCAATAAGTACATGAATTAAACGCATTCTTGAAGTGTGAAATAAACATACTCTGAAGCCAGACCTGTGTTCATTTTATTTTCACTTCCATTGTAATGAACTAATGGGTTATGTGAAGTGATACAGCTAACTCAGTTAACCTAGAAGGTTCCTACATATCTGGATAGCTATTTAAAATATGCACGGGTGTCATCCCTGAAAGACATGCATCTCTGACAACATATCATCATGATACAATTTCTGACTGAAGCTTCTCCTATAGCTGGGGTAAGAAAATTCAAGTAAATTCTGTAGTGCTCAATAAGCATGCACTCATTGCACTCTTCCCTCAAACAAAACGCTTAAATAGTCTCTTTTGGCCACCTGGCTTGATATTCACACAAAACTTGAACAACTTTCATTTTCTTAGATCTCTATCAACTCTATTAAATTTATTTATAACACTGGGAAACAATAGGAGGTGCAAGAGAAAAAGGCAAAAATACAGAAAGAGAAAATGAAATTACTCTTCTCATAATTAGTTTAAATCATTCAGTGTTTAAAATGGAAGAGGTTAAATGGACGGGTTTTGAATGATTTCAATATATCCATACCTGTTTCAATCAAGTTCTTAATTTGCTTTGCAAGCAGATGAGCTATCTGGTAAATTCATGGCATCTTATAAAATCACTCACTGTATCAGTATTCCAAAAAGCATGAAGGAACAGCAGGCCAATTCATATGTCATATTCCCACAGAATGGTAAAAAAACTTTTCTTCCTTGATCTATTTTAATTCCACACATAGCACAAATGATCAGTTTGAATAATATTTCTGTCTAATAATTTTTTTAATCCTATAAAACTTGTTTTATTCTGACTTTCCCTCTGACTTATTAGTGCATTTTTATTACTTTTACATGTAAGGGTGAAGAGCATTTCATTAAGATTTTATGACTCATAGAAACAAAGCAGATGTGGATAACCTCTGCTGTGTGTGAAGGGTACATTAAATAGTCATAGATAAATTTGAAAGCCTTGAAAGTCTGTCTGTAAATGCTTTAACAGCTTTCATGCAGGTAGATCATAGAATCGTATAACTGTTTAGGTTGTGCAGATTTGCATTTAAAAGTATGTATATCTGTTTCATTTTAAAAGTAAACATCTATTCCATATGCCACTGGCTACGCTTTTCCTCTCAAAATTTATGAGAAACTTCATGACCCATACTTTATAATCCATACTTCAGATAGTATCATGTACATAGACTACAGAAGATTTACTTTACACACAATGTAGCTGGAGCTCCTTGAATACTTACTTCTGTGGGAGGTCCACTGTTTCCTCCTCATACTTACCCAATCGTTAGGAACCAGAACCCAACAGGGGCCTACCAAATACACATCTTAGGATGTTTAATCCCTCTGATGGTTCCTCTGTGATGGTTTTATTTGATGTTTAGAAGATTTTTTTTGGGTGAGAAATTAATATGAAAAAACATAGCACAATTCATCTTCTGCTTAACCTTAGACTTGCTTTGGGATCATAGACTTGCCTGGCAGTACTTGGAAGAACCTTTTGGATGGTTAACATGATCACTTGTCTTGCTTTGCTGTCTTTTTTCAGGTACTATAGAACTCAATCCCTTGCCTGTAAGCTCATTGCCTCTGCCTACCTTGCTGCAATCCTTGGCTTCTGGCCTACCTTCACTTCTGAAGCAGCCCACTTGACATTTCTGCTCCCTGACTCGTGCTAGTGTGTACTGGGGATCTCCTTGAGGGAATCTGTGTGGGACAGAGATTAATGGTGCCTGAGAAGAACTGAAGACAGAAGGGTTTTTTCCGCTTTTCAGAAAAACCTTTTTGTTTACTATTTTATTGGTTTTTCTAGTTTTCCCCTCATTGACTGTAAATGAGAATCTTCTGCTGCAGAAAGAAGCCCTGAAACCAGCTAATGTCTGAAAAGTTACTTTTTCTTGACTTGATTGCAGAGATATACGAAAGTGAATCTGAATCTTACTTGCAATAACCTGCTCCTTCTATTTTACAGCTGTAGATACACCAAATAAATTGTCAACATTTATAAAGAAAAGGTATTCAAACAACAATTGCAAGCTTAGAGTTGTAGAGATAATAATTACTGAAATAAGAAAAAAACCCTAAAATCATAATTCTTTTTTCTCTTCATAACTAACCCCAAACTAACAAATGATATCAAAAAAAGATGATATCAAAACTGAAGTGTGATGAGGTAAAGAACAAGCTAAAATTGTATGTACCAACTGCATGTCTTCAGCTACAGAAAGAACTGGCAAAAAAAGGTGGTGGCAGCATGGAAATTTCAACCTTACATGAATACAGCACTGGCATTTAGCCACCCTCGAAGGATTCTTTTGGTATGCTGAACAGAGAGAATAAGACATAGCACCAAAGCCTGGAGTGTCAAGCATAAAAAGGAACTATTTGGTTTAGTTTCAGGGAACTTGTTTTCAAAGTATCTGTCTGTATGCAGTAGTCTCAAGTATGAGTTATTTTAGTATGTAAAAATATTAATTGATATGTGAAATACAACCATTGATTTGTATGTATGATAAAATTAGTGGTTTTTTTAAATACTAACATACTCTGCTGACTCACAAAGCCATTACATACGCACACTTTTCCACTTTTTGTCGATATCAGATAGCTATTTCTCTGGAATATTAGAGTTACTATTAATAAAACAAAAAATCAAAACAAACCAAACCAAAACGAAGAACAATTACTAACACATTGTATTTTTCTGAAAAGCCGGGCTTTATCTGAGCAAGGTTAAAAAGGATAAGGATTGCATATAGTGTTTTCTGTGCAACAATAAACAGTCAAGTTAAGGGAAGGACAAGAAAGAATGCCAGCATCTCACCACAAATCCTGCCTTGCAAAAACAGGAGTAACCAAAGCTGGGGTCCTTCTGAACACAGATGCCATGTATGCAGGGGTTGGATATGCACTCATCAACATCCAGCTCACAATGGAGGCCCTCCCATCCTGTCAGAAAAGAAACAAAAACCAATCAAAACAACAAAAAAAAAAACCCAAAATTAAGACTTATTTAAATCCAAATCTATTTATGGAATGTCAATCAGAAAAACCTGTGAGCAACTGTAATCAATTATTGCATATAAGTATATATATAGTATAGGATGGCTTTAAACTGAAAGAAAGCAGATTTAGATCAGATATTATGAAAAAATTATTCGCTATGACGATGGTGAGACACTGGCACAGGTTGCCCAGGGAAGTTGTGGCTGCCCCATCCCTGGAAGTGTTCAAGACCAGATTTGAGCAACCCGGTCTAGTGGAAGGTGTCCTTGCCTGTGGCAAGGGCGCTGGAACTACATGATCTTTAAGGTCCTATGATCCTATGATTCTATTAATGAAATTAATATTTTCCAACTTCTGTTTCTGTAGAGACATAAGTAAGCAAACAAGAGTAAAAGCTGAATATATTCTTTCTTTACTGAATTAAGTGACTTGATGGGTTGCCCTTTACCTACAGAATTATCTCTACTCTTACCTCTCTCATGGCTAAGAATTAGAAAGTGTAAAACATTCCCTGAAACCTCTTTTCTCCTTTCAGATTTGCATAATGCAACCAAAGCCATATTGTTTTTCCAAATCTAAACCTTGAAAGAGTATGGTATTGCCTGTATTAATTTTTGACTCTTTTTGCCCTATTCATTAAATTTGTGCATTATTGTCACACTGAGGAATGAAAACTGGATGTTTAGATAGACGAAAATAGTTACATTACACAACATAAAATAAGGGGAAAAAATTTAAAAGAGAAACTCCGAAACCGATTACTGTACCAGATCAATAAGGACAACTTCTGAGGAAATACAGTTTTATGTTTCAATACCATCAGAATACTACCTGCTTATATTTCAATTGTCAGATTACTAGAATTTTTGTCAATAGGCATTTCTTATAAAAATCACTTTTACATCATAAATTGGAGGCCAAAAGCTGATCTGGAAGCTGTTTTTTAGATCATATAATTTGAGCTTGTATTGAACTTGCTCCTTAGAGGCTAAACGAAACTGGAAGGAGCCCAATTGTTTGGTAAATATGAACCCAGAATTCCGTAAAATATTGCTAGTTATTGAAATACAGCAGATTTTCTGCCATGATACTCCCACTAACAGTGACATATTTGTTATTTCTCCAACCAAATTTTCTCATTTCTAAACAAACAAATGAAAGTATTTTGACCTTCCCCTCCAAAGAAACTCAAAAAAACAAAACCAAAACAAAATGGAAAAAAACCCCAGGAAGCCAAACAAAAAAAAACCAAAAAAAAAAGCCCCCAACTTAACAATAAAAAAAACCAAACCCACAAGCAGTCTTCAGCTGATATAGTTGTTACCCTTGTCCTGCATTTGCCTCACAGCATGCATCAAGCAGACCCACCAGTTATATTCCAACCCTGCTTTAGCTGTCCTGGCAGAAATGCAGACTGCCACAGTTAAAGTCTTCAGCTGTGAGGCCACTATTAGTTCCAACAGCTGCTGTTGTTTCTTTTGAGCTGTCTGAGATGCTGTTAGAATACAGTTTATATCTCTCTGTGCTGTTTCTGCACCTGAACAGCCTGCAGCTGCAGTCACAGATCCTGAACATGCATCTATTATTCTAAAGGCATGAGGCCTGCTACTGGGACAATAGCTGACAAAATTCATGATCCATTATGGAATGGATTTGTCAGAGCTAAATCAATTCCCTTTTCTGGTATCACATGCTGTCACCACATGCTTCATTTTATTCTCTGGAGGTTTTTGGAAAGCTGCAGTCATCTGCTTTGTTCCTACTTCTGTCTTGCTACTATCCCTTTTCCATTTTATTAAATTCCAACTGTTGATCTCTTGCTGAATATCTCACACTTCCTGCCTGAAGTTCTCTCCCATAGTTGCATCTACAAATCCAAAAATACTCAATCTCGTCTCCATATTCCTATAGAAGAAGCTTAGTAGAGAAATGCAAGACCTATCATATGTGAACAGCAGTAGCCTGCAACAACAGCAAATTTCTTCTGAGCATTTCTACTTTCTCTCTCTGCAAGATATTTTTAATTCATCTTCTTTCAAGCCATTTTTTCAGTTGTGTAACATTCCAAAAAGCTGTTCCTCCGAAAGATTCCCCTGCATCTCCAAATTCATACTTTCTGAGTTGCAACCTTCTTATCTCTTCAGCTGTTTCAGAGACTCAAATAAGATTTGAAAATACCAAATTAATTGAAAAAAAAAAGAGCAAGATATATAACTGCGATGAATATACCTAATGCATGTGGTTCCTTCCCTGTGTTTTTTCCTGGTAGAAAAATACTGTAGAGATCTTTCACCCCTGCTAATGAATGCTATTATGAAAAGAAATGCAAAAGGAAGGCATTATGATTGGGCTGGAAGTTGTTTAAAATGTGTTAGCAGCAGGAGAGAGTTCCAAGGCCCCAGAGAAGCTTATTCTACTTACACAAAGCATTTCCATGTACTGTTGCCTAGAGACAGCAATTGTAGGCCTTGACTGGCAAGCAACTGTCTATATCCAAATATAGTTAAAATATTGCAAGCTTTAACAATAAGGAGAAAAATCTTGAACTCCACAATGGGTATGTTCTGTGTGAAGGACTGTAATGATAAAAAATATACATATTTCAACCTTTTAAGTCATTTATATTGGTGAAGTGATATAAGGCCATATGCAGTATCAGGCACAGTGAGAGGACGCAGTTTTACCCACAAGGAATTTTGATTGTGTTATCCTCCCCCTCTACTCTGCTCTCGTGAGACCTCACCTGCAGTATTGTGTGCAGTTCTGGTGTCCTCAACATAAAAAGGACAT
>JBCJKH010080023.1:4202-19603 GCA_039877255.1 Loriculus beryllinus
GCAGTCACCATTCTTGGAGATGCCCAAAAGCTGGACATGACCCAGAGCAGCCTGCACCTGGTGACTGCTTTGAGGAGGGGAGTTGAATGGGAGGATATCTGGAAGCCCTTGCCAACCTCAACCATCCTATGATTCCCCACCCAGATCTTATTGTCATAACCTGCTTGAAAATAATTAACAGTTAGGCAAATCCAGTAAAAGTTGCACAAGATACTTATTTAAACATAAAAATTAACACTTGTTTTAAATTAACACTTGTTTTAAATTAATTTTAGTATTTTTCCTAGTAGTCTCAACAAACTGATACAGTACTAAAAAAAAGTAGTACAGTATGTTTAAAAGTTGACCTCCTTATCCTGCTAATTTGCATTAAGATTTTTTTTCCTAATGTCTGCAAGACTATATAAATTCCCTTTAAATATTCTATTTTGTGATCTTCCATCATAAAGTTTTTGGACTGCAAATGTCATTTGAAAGTCCTAAGCACAAATAAAATGTGAATCATGATAGAAAACTGTCAAAGATGTAAAGAAAATGGGCATGCTTTTTCTTACTCTGTTTTATAAATGTTGTGACATTTCAACTGAGAAATAAAATACAGCTTTTAGTGAACTGTGGAAAAGGAATGACTGAATTTTTGGTAGCCTTAACTAGACACATGCATTGACTTTCAATAGAAAGACAATGTATGAAGTTTCTACATCACTCTTATAACCTCAGCGCTGTTGAGCAAAAGCTTTCCTAGTCATCAGACAATGCCAGTGCTGCTGCTGCTGATAGTAGTAGTAGTGGTAATAATAATACAAACTCCCAACACAAACACCCAAACCCCTGAAGCTGTGTTGAATGTTCAAAGAGTGTCTGGCATAAGGGAACGAAACCAATTCAGAAACAGCTACCCCATGCTCTTTGGCTTGCATCAGAGGAAAGTTTCAAGTGAGCTTTTTAGTAATCTCATCTCATATTAATCATTCTTAGATGCTGTGTCTATCATTTGCTAATAATCTCTAGCAAACATTACTTTCTTAATCTTGGCAGCAGTCTTTTGAGTAATTGAAGGCTGTTTCCATGTTCTGAATCTTCAATAGTCAGCTTACTTTTAAGATGAAACTATCCTTACTGATTGCTGGTTTGGGTTCCTCCCCAACCTTCTAACTGCTGCCATGCAGACTCTCTCCAGTGTTTAACATCTCTCTTGGTATATGCACATAACACTACTCATGCTTTCTGCCAGCCAGAAGAGACTGGTACAACAATTTAGAGTTGCAGTTTTGAAATACATACAACAGGGCTTTCCTAAGGGCTGCTCCCTAACTGAGCCTTCTTAACTTTGAAGCTTAAGTCTTTAAGCTGGAAATCAGAGTCTGGCCCTTGAGGTGCACATTTTTATTTGATATGCAGGAAAAGCTAGTGTAAAAAAAGTTGGTGTATTGCAGTGGGTACTAATATTGATCACACCAGTCCAATTGAGACAATTTACTTGGGTTGAATGAGGTGAAAGGACATCTGGCTGATGCTCTCTTCCTAGAAGGATGTTTGCACTTTCTACCACAGCCTGAAACAGTTGACACAGTTGACCAGTGGAATGCATGAGTAGTAGTTATATGGCTTCTACTATCAAGCCAATCGTTTCTTATCCTTAAGAATATATTTCCAATTCATCAAGATTTAATTCTGTTCTTCATGGTACTGGTGGTTCCTCTCAGCTTGGTAGCCTTCTGAAAATTTACTCTCCTATTCCTCAGGCCCTTGCTGCTTCTGAGGATTTTATTTTTAAGTAAGGACGAGGACTACTGTGGAATTAAGGATATGCACCCGTCCGTAATCTTCTGTGTATGGAAAGCATGTAGTGATGGAAACCATGTGTTATCTGTGTAGTTGTCCTTTCTTCTTCATCCATATTTTTGTCTTAAATACCTGAATAATATCACCATGAGCCTCTTATTTATGTTAAAATCTATTACTGAAACTAGAAATCTCTAATTTGAAAGATGATGGCTAGATCTACCATTACATGATAGAAAAGGTTTTACATGTGTCGTGCTGATCTTTAGAACCACAGAAGTGCCTCTACTGTTGTTGCTTGCTAGGAGAAGAGGTGGGAGAGAATCACCAGCAGCTGACCTCTGGGGGCCTGCAATGCTGTGTCAGGTTTCTACAGGGGAAGAGTGTGAAGGGAGGGTGGCAAATCCACTGCCTCCCCAGGCAGCCAGGTAAGCCTGACATCATTAGCTCCAGTCCTGAGTTAGAAGGGTAAAGAAATTAGATCTTCAAAAGAGAAAAGTAAGAGAAGGATAAGAAACTTTAAAAGGAAACCGCAACACACCAACCCTTGGAGCAAAATTCAAGCTATGCATTGTTATGTTGTTTATTTGAAAGCAGAAGACAAGAATGGGTTAGGTTTGCTAATACCAGCAGGTTTGTTTGTTTTGGAAGTGAATAAATTTTAACTATTCACAGTTCCCTATGTTTGTTTTTGTTTGTTTAAAAATAGCTCTATTTTAATGAATTAGAACACCTGAAGTATGCCTAAAGGAAATCATTACAGACTGAAATACTCTGTTAAGAAAGCCAATCCAAACCCTCTTGTGTGCTCATTCTTACCATGCAGAATAAAAATTAATTGAAGATAAAGGGTCCCAGAAAAAAAAACCTCAGAGACCTTAGAGATAGATAACTTTGTAGGTTCTGCATTTTGAATGAGTGCTATGACCTCTAGACTCCTTCAAAAAAGCAGCTTTGCCCCTTGTGATGAGCAGGAGGAAAAAGAGTATGACCAAGAAACAGCTGAGGAACCACAGGGGAGCAGACATTAATGAAATCAGCATTGCTTCAATCTCAGATCAAACCTTTTATTTATTTATTTATTTTCAACTGCCTTGTTTAATGCTGCGTAAAGTACCATTAAATCTCCCTCTAGGCTTTAGGAGTCCTACTTTGTAGGTGATGGATCTCAGGCACTGGTAAGTAGTCAAGGACTGCTGAAAATGAATGTCACAGGAAAGTTCAGAGGAGAGAATGTTCCCTGAGGACACAAAAAGAAAAAAGCAAGTTACTGTGTAAACTTAGTACCTATGAATTTGGAGCCAGCTATGTTGTGTTGCCCTTCAAATACAGCTCTAGTACCATCAGTATACAAGGACTGTATTCTGGATAGTTCTGCAGGTGTTTCTTGCAATGTCTTAATTATGCTGTTTTTCCTTCTGGATAGGATTGCACAGTAGTCACAAGCGTGCGTTTTAAAAAGTAGTATTAAAAGCAAAGAGCGTGGTCACCAGAGCTTTCCCGGCAAGTAATGTTGTGTAAATACTGTTATGGTGCAGTTGGATTATATTTTTAATTATCAGAGCAGCCTGGGGAAGTGCTGTCACAGAGCAGTGATAGCCTGTCCATTGCTCGTTTGAGCATAACAAATGCCTTGACTTGGAGCAAGTTACAATGCAGATGAAGTATTGTGTGAGTTTATTCTGCCCTTCTTGTTCTCAAGCAGCAAAAATGTAATCTAGAGCTGTAATGGAATTCAGTACTGGGGGAGACCCCTGTGGAGTAGTGGCTCGGCTATACATTTGTCAAATTAACCATCGTCTACCATTGCATTGTTTTGATATGGTTTTGACCAGTTAAGAAATCATAATACTGCTCAGTCATCAGAGATGTTGCTCTCATTGGTCTGTTCCCTCCTTTACTTCATATTTTTCTTAAATTGGACTCTGTTTTCTTCTGAGAAGTGTCTTGTTATATTCAAATCAGCATTGGTGCCAATAAAAATTTTGGATTTTTTTCGTGTATGATTTGTTCACATTTTGTTGTTTCAGGTTTTCAGGAGGTTTGCACATATGGAAATATTTTTAGAACAGAATTGGAATAAGCTGAGTGGGAATAAATACACACAAAGCATATCTTAGTGTATTGTCTTGCATACTATATGTTGTCTTTTCTTACCCTCGATTACAATAGTTCTGTCCTGTTTTACAAACCCACTGTTCAGTCTAAGTCAATGTGTTGCTGCTTTTCAGAAGTGCTCTAAGATGGCTGGGGCTTTTTTGTGGCAGAGTTGAGAAAGATTGCTGCAATTATATGATGAGTTCATGTTATTCATTTGAAGGAAATAGTGACACACGAGAGTAACTTATATTGAGATAGATACATATTTGGGGAGAGGAGATAAAACTAATTCTGCAAACAAAGAGATCAGTAAATATCTTGGACATTAAATAAGAAGCAGGACACTTAATACTGTTTTAGATGTCCTAGGATATCTGAGGCATCTGCACAAGATACACTGATATGGCACAGGACCTATTGGAGACCTGTGCTGTTCTGGATGGGCAGTTTGTTGGCTAGGTATGCAAGAACAATCTGAAATAACCCCAGTAGTCTTGTTTTTGGAAGGCAATTAAAAACTACCCCTGCACTCTTAAGTTGGCATAGCAGTCTTGGGGCGAGAGGTGGATCTCAGAAGCTTTGCTGTCTTTATTTCATCTCTTCCTCCCTGCATCATGCTGCCTCTTCTATGGTGGGTTTTGCTTGCTTTGTTATTTGCTGGGGTTTTGTTTGGTTGGTTGTTTTCCACACAGAAGTACTTATCCTCTGGAAGCTATTTGGAAGAGAATATGTAAAAGGCTACTTTTATGTATGTGTTCATAATAAGTTTTGGAAGCCTAGATGTGGGCTCTTAAACCCACATCTTGAACCTTATGCTCACACCCATCCTGCAGAGGTGATGTGCTGCTTTATGCTGGCGGATTCAGCACATTGAATGTAGCAGTGCATTGCAGCAGCAGTGGGTGCTGAGATATTGGGAGAGCCAAACTCATGGCTAGCTTGTTGAATTCAGAGGATTACTATGGCATAAGCTGTATTTAGTGTCTAAAGGAGCTATGCTGTAGTTCATTCAGATCTCTGTCAGATTAAATCTTCTTCACAACCAGGCTAAAGTACATCACATTTCAAATGTTCTGGATCAACAAGAACCAAAAAAACCCCAAACAACCCAGAACTTATTCTCTGCCTCTAGATGAGGAATGAAGGTCATGAAACCACATTGCACAATGTCAAATTTCTGTCTTTTGTACTAAAAAAAAAGTCATGGAAATGCTTGTGACTAGTTCCTGCAAATAGTGCTAACATCTGGGTAGCAGAACTGTGTTGAGTGGATGGGGAAAGGTTAAAAACCCAGAGGAAACAGATATGCAGAATTATTTGTAACTGTACCTTTTGAACCTGGAGGTTCTGGATGGAAACATAGGAAATACTGGCACTCACTTGTAGAGTGCCAGGATAGTCTTACCGTGCAAAGGAGATCCCTATACAGCTGTTCAAATATTAGAATTTAAAATGTTAATGTGTTTAATTGCAGGAAGTTCAAAGAAGGTTGAAAATGTCGTGTACAACTTACTTTTCATTATTGCTGGGCAGAACTATCCAACTTACCATTGCAGCTGTTTTAGTGCATGTCAGCATTAATGGCCCTTGAGAAAAGGTAGTTCTCATTTTACAAGGAACAGAGTGGCACAAAGACTAAAATGTTATTGTTCAGAAGATTAGGTGAGAGGAACCTGTTATTTGAGGGTCTCTATGTATTAAGGATATGTTCATAAAATAGCAAATGATATGTAGTTTCTCCCTCATCTGCAAAATGGTTCCTGCAGGTACTTTCCTTATCATCCAGAAGTAAGTAGCCAGACACATGAGCTGATCTGCTGCCATGGGTAAAAGAAGATAGAGCATTTTAGTTTAAACCTTAATGAAATCTCTTGTTCACGGTTGGCTATAAACATATGCACAGTAGATTGAACTGCCAGACATAAGCATAGTTAATCTCAGTCACTAGATGGTGGGCTTTCAGCCCAGAGATATAAATAAGGCTGCTGTCCCCCTCTTCTGTATGGGGAGCTAAGGAGGCCTGTGGGAAAGCCTGAGGTTCAAGCCCTGGTTCCAAGCTGAAGTCTTTATTCAACAAAGATCTCCTGTAGCCTTCACCATCTGAAAAATCACTGAAAGCTTCAGTAGAGATTTCAGTTTTCAAGGCATGCAATGGAAATGCCAGGATGTGTTTCTGATGAAGTTTAGAACTCAAAGGTCTTATAATAAACTCGAAGAAATGTAACAGAAATCAAAACACATTCTCTAATAAACCTAATAATGTGGTCTTAAAGTCCATTTTTATTATCCCTTAAATTTCCTTCCCTTGTAGTCTTGTATATCAGATGATTCAGTTTATTTGCGTGAGCTACCTGATGCTGCTCAAGTATTGAGAGCCGGCAATTACAGAAGTAAATATTTTCCCATCTGTGAGAGAGAATAAATTAGGCCATATGTTCTGGTGTTCCTGTGATGTGATAGTGTTTTCTGTGAAGATGTTATCACAGTCTTTCTTAGAGGTTGCAGAGGATTGCATAGCTTTTGAAAACCTTACTATTCTATGATTCTACGATTTTTTGGAGTTTGGAGACATTTTTTTTGCGTGACAGGTTAGAAATATAAGGATAGTTTCGCACAAAATTCTTGTGTGTGTGCCCTAATGCTGACAATTTTATCCAGGTTTTGTTACTGACTGAGATAGTAAAAAGTTGGCATCTATCCATAGGTTTTTATCTTCCGCTATCAACAAGTTTCCTTCTATTCATAAAAATGCTGGAAAAAATGCAAAGAAAATATTTGCAGATATCTCTCAAGTGGAAGTTGAGCGTGTAATTTGACCTCAGTCATGCCTCTATTTTGATAATATAATCTAAATGTTCCAGTGTAAAAGTTAGACATGGGGATGTGCCTTTGCTCAGGTTCTGGTCTTTAAAATTGTTAATTCTCAGAGAGAATGACCTGGCCTTGACTCCCATTATTCATCCCATTACCTAATCTAATCTGAAACGTGTGCACCTCAGTAGTTAACCTGCACTGAGTTACATGCTGGGAGCAGCCCGTGATTCATCAAGTTAGAGTGTGTTCCCAGCGTGTAACTTCACCAGGGACCTCTGCACATAATTTTGCTTGCCTTTAAATTTTAAGGGACATGGAAGTCATAGACAAAATCCGTATTTGGCACAGCTTGTATAGATACAACAAGATGTGTAATAAGAATATTGTCTCTAGGTCCTACTGAAGATTTTGCTGCTTTTTGAGAGTTTAGCAAAATTTTTTAAGGTTTTGCAAACATATTAGTGAAGCTGATTGGTGACAAGGCTAATGTGACATCTTTAAATATCAAGTAGTGCAGCTCATTTTGTAAATTTAAGACAGATCTTTGCTATTCCTCATGAAATAGGTATTAGTGCTTCTGGCTGTGGACAAGAGCTGCAGAAAACGTAGCAAAAACTCTTGCCTTCTTACCTTGAAATCAATTCCAAATTAATTACATGCACAAATTAAGTATCCAAAGTCTCAGTTCCTCCATTTCTCTTTCACTGTCCTTATTTTTATCATATTGCACCTCCCTCGGCTCTATAATCCCCTAGAACATTTCACAGTCCTCATTCACACTCAAGATCTACGTCTTTCCTGTGCCCAGTCAGCTTTGTGGCCCTCTTAATCTTTCTTGCTTTCATGCATATTTTTATCTCGCCACATCCTCTTACCTATTCCTTCTCAAATCTCTTTATCCTAGATCCAGAATATACCCAACCTTGCTCATACTCCAGTCTCCCCCTTGCTTTGTATGTCTTTCAGTTGCCCAGCCCTATGTATATGTCAGATAGCTTTTTTTTTCTCCTACAGCTCTTTCTGCCCCACTTTGGTGTAGTACAGTCAGGCAAGTTCAAATGACTAGTGAATATCTATTAGTATCAATGTGAAAACCCCTTTTTTTTTGTCACTTCCTATGCAGTGATCAAACTAATATGCTGTGAGTTATTGCAGGAGGAGAAATAGTGACTGTAATATTTGCTACAACTAGATAATCTTAAGGTTCTTTCGAACCCTGACCATTCTATGATTAAGTGAATTTGTGTTTTTCAACCTGGTCATGAGTCATCTGGAAAACAATGGCAAAACTTGCTAATAGTAAATTATTCTGTATAGCAAAGAAAAAGGCCAACTTGAAGGGGTACACTGAATAACTGAGAAATTCAATGACAGAGGATCTTCAGCATGGAAAACTGCAAAATGATGCAAATGAGAGAGAAACATTCCCCACTTTTGACTCAGCAGTAAGCGTTTAGTGTTGTTTTCATTTCTATGCCTTATAAAACATCCGGGTTGCTTTCCTTTTTCTTTTTTTTTTTTTTCTTAATAATTTGGGAGCTGAAGTTACCAGCTGGTGGTTCTCCCCTAAAAATAGTTTTATTGAGTGTCGTATATGCATTTTCTTTCACTGATTTTGTAAAGGTGTATTACTAGTGAAAGAAATAGCCATAATTTACTCTTGGATACTAGAGCTACACAAAAAGATGAATGGGGCATATATGTACTACATCAACAGCTTTCCTTTTGTTGCTTTGGGCAACCATATACTTAAGTGATAATGTTCCTGGAGTCTATGAAGCAATAAATGGCTTTTATAGTTGATTAAATGCCGAAGTGCAGCTGGAGCTACAAAAGCCATCTCAAGCAGTAAGTATGTTATTACCATTATGGAGAGATAGAAGGGGAACATCATGGGAATAAGAATCTTTAATATTTTGAGGAAAGAACAGAAAGGATAATATCTTCATTAAAAGCATTTGCAGGGTAGATGTGAGCCAACCTTGAGTCTGTAGCCTGTGCATTTTCGAACAGATCCAGGTCCATAACATGTAAGTGAGCACTGTTAACATTATCTGTAAAACTTTAAATCAATGGATGTGATGACACAAAAAATCTGAGGTGGTTTGGATCTGAATTGGGCTGCTCGTTCCTCAAAAGAAGCATTGAGAAAGAACACCAGTGGGTTTTGCAGCAGGAGTAGTTTTGAACAGTTTTCCTAAATAAATGCTAGTTCCGAATTATGTCGGGCTTGGATGTTGGCCTATTAATTTTTCTTTACAAGTTCTGGCCTCCTAAGACATCTCCCTGCCCCTGGCAATGTCTTTTATCTCTACAGGAGGTTTGGAAGGAAAGGAACTGTGGAAAAAAGCCTGTAGTTAAGCAGACAGAAATCCTGCAGCAACTGAATGTATCCATTCCTGGTTCAAACCCATGATAGAAGTGAGATTGCAGCTCCTTTTCGCAGTGAATGGATAAACTCAGGCTGGCACTGAAGTGAACAGGCACTTCTATTGCTGCTATTCTAGGACCCTGGTGACTAAGTGGTCATTCCTGCTGCCATAGTCTTGGGCTTCAAGGAAAAAATCATGATAGATTATGTCCAAAACAGAATTCCATGAAGCAGTGTGTTTTACGTTATATATCTGAAGCGATTAATTTTATTGCCCTCTCTGGCCCACTGAAAGATGTAAGAATACTTTTATGACACAAAGTAATACATAATTGTGTGGAAAATTATCAGAAGTGCTCAAAGCATATAAAATAAATCTTCTCAAGTAATAACCTGAAAATCACATCCTAACTTTTGAAGCAGATCTTCAGGGTTGGGGAGGCAAATACATCAGCAGCTAAGAGCATGAACTGAATGGTGAGTCCACTTTCTGTGTTCCAGCATGTTTCAGTCATTGGCATTACTTTATTCAGGAAAGGACTTGGATTAACACTGGAATACTAGGAGTTTAAAATTGTAGTCATGGACTGGTAGCACCTGGAGGACAGATTTTATGTCACATTTAGCCAACTATGTCATGATCTCAGTCCTTGTAATCAGAGCCAAACCTCCAGCAACTACTATCCAGCATATGTGCCCCTGAATTCAAGACCTAAAGATGAGTCAACAGTGTGCTGAGCAGAGCTGGTTCTTCATGGTTCTGCATTGCTTGAGATGGTTGGAGATCTCCAGGGCTGCAGCTCCTTAATCATACATTTAGATTAACACGTGTTTTAAGATTCATGAAACCGGTTCAGTCATGAGCGTCCAGTCTGGTCCCATTAAGTCAACAAGTCTTTTGTCAGTGACTTAAATGAAAGTAGACCTGAGTCCAATATGGAAACATCCTATCACTAGAAAAGCAAACTGAAAGAGTTCCATTTAACAGGGCTTGCCTTGGATATTGTATTGTTTAGATTAGGTTGTCTACAAGCAGATGTTTCTTATTGTTACCATACCTTTAGTTTTAACTGTTCATTGAACTTGAAATTTATTTATTATAAATAACTTAGAGAACAGTACTTATTTTCACTGGGTCACTTATACAGATCTATAATGAGTTATGTGACAATAGTAACACCGTCGTTCATGCCAGCTATCTTTCTGTAATATGGTCTGATGAGCAAAATACTCCCAGGGATTGAATGCCAGTCTTTATTATAAATTCTTTATTATGAACTAGTTTGCTGTGTTTCTCTTTTTTAGCCGTTTGTCTAAATCCTTGCCTTGTTTTCTTTGAAGAATTTTGAATGTCTCTGGGAGAAAAAGTCTTTATTTCACATGGCCTTTTTATATAAAAAAATAAAATACATATAGTTTTGTTTTGCCTTTCTCAAAGACATGAGAGAAAAAACATACTTGCACTTTTCTCAGGTAACTGTATTCTTTTGGTCAATCCCTGAGCAGGTTACTGTTCTCAACCATAAACTTTAACTTCTTGAGGTAATTATAGCAGCATATATTCACCCAGGTAGGAGGGATCTCAGGAGGCCATCTCCTCAAAGCAACAGCAGCACTGAATTCAAAGCAGGTTGCCCGGGGCTTTGTCGAGATGGGTCTTGGAAACCTCCAAGGATGGAGATCCTTCAGCCTCTGGGAAACATGTACTAGTGCTTCATTATCCTCACAGCGATTTTATGTTTTTTCTTATACCCAATGGGATCCCTCTGTTTCAAGTTATGCCCATCATCTCTCTTCCTTTGCAACATCCCTGCACCCAGCAGAAAGCCTGGTTTATTTTCCTGGTAATCCCTTTGTTATGTATTGTAAGTCTGCAGGAGTTGCCCCTGAAGCTTTCTCTTCTCAGGGCTAAAAGACCCCAGTCTCTCAGATTGATTTCATAGGCACATGCTTATAGAATTATATATGTTACATACAGTGTCTTGAGCTGCGAAGCACATAATTAATTGCATATTCTGCTCTGGTTTGGTTTTGTTTTGTTTTGTTTTTCTGAGGCCAGATAACTTCTAGTGTTATTCATCACAGATTTGATGTCTTTTCAAAGTGGTAACTAAGCAAATGGCTTATAGATATTAAAGGTTAGTCATAGACAATGTCTGTCTGAATTATTTGAACCCATAATTGTATTTTTAGTCAATAGAGTCCATTATGATTGTGTGTTTATCTCAAAAAATGCTGATGCATACCTTTATACTTCATGTTCTTTAATCCTTAAACATTGAATCATGCGTCTGTCTAGGGAACTATTACATTACTTCAGGCTCCTTTCACACAGACTTATTAATGTAAGGCACATACAAATGCATACTTTATGGAGCAAGACAAGAACTGAACATCTACCTTCTGATACACACACCAGGGATCTTTTCTTGTTTCAGTTGAATGATGTGCCAAATCCTCTGGTCAGCTTCAGAGGTAGCAGATTTACTGATCACATGCAAAGGTAGCCCCCATAAAACATTATGCTTTTATTACTTCATAATTACCTACTTCACCCAAATGAGGCACAAAAGACCTTTCATCGTTACATCAGTAAGAAATCTCAGGAGAAAGCCCTGGAGATTTTAGTGCTCAAATAAACTGAGTGTGGTGTCAAGACGGTGTTTCAACATGCATGGGAAAGACAGCTCATAGATTTCTCAGCAGGGCTTGTTCCTGTAGCATCTCTGTAAACTGTTGGGAGCTGATGAAACAGTCAAGCTCATACTGTGGGACCCATATTTGAGACTAAATTATATCCCTTTTTTCTTACTTATAAATATGTGGATGAACATTCATAGCTGGTGTATGACTCTGGTACCTCTCCACAAGATTTTCAAGTTCAGTTAAAGTTTTAACACAGCCATCTACTTGTTTACTGCTATTACAACTTGTAACTAAAGCAAGGTAATATTTTCACTTATTGGCAAGTGACATGGAGATCCATTGGTGATATTTCAGCAAATGACATGAAATGCCCCTATTCTAACCCATATTCCATTAGAAAAAAATACCCAAACAAAATAAATGATTGTGCTTATTTTCCACAAAGGTTGTCATCTGACTCCTACCAAAATCGGGTTTTTGTTTTGTTTGATTTTCACCCATGGAAGCAACTGTTGGATAGTTGAGGCTGCTATAGATGAGGAGGCAACTTTGCAAGGGGGAATTTCATAAGCCACTGCATTTGAAGGAATAAGATCTTTCAGGTTCCTGATTCATGGTAACTGAAGGGGATAATGGGCATATGAACAAGATACTAATGAAACATATACACCCTATATATAACAAAATATACAGGCACCATACTATATGTGGGACATGACTAAAATAGTGCAGGCCTTGTACTGTTCTAACAGATTATGTGTTTCTGGTGTAACGTGTAATTTGTGTTTCTGTTACGGAAAAGAAATGCCTGTAAAGTGTAGATTTGTAGCACTTGACCTTTGGCAATGCGGTTTATAAAGCAAATAATTTTCTGACTTGAGGCATGTATGAATCCTTTTTTCTCTTTTATTTTATCCAGTGGTCACACAGTAGGTCATTCTGTCATTAAATGGCATATTTCTGTCTTGTAAATACAGACATGTTTATCGAGGAGGTTAGTGGCAGTGCGAAATGAGCAATATCTCACCTGCTCTTGCCAATATTAATTACTTCTATGGCCCTCTGAAGTGTGCTAGGCACTTGGAGGAAACATTAAAACAATTTAATGTTTTTTGTAATGCTCCAATAACGAGGGAATTTTTTACACATATATTTACCTTTATGTAGATAATTTTACATGATATTCTGCAAGAAATCCCTTAACAGCTCCATGTGTCAACACCGTGTGTGATGTGTAGGGTCCTGCTGATTTTTCCTGCTCTTATGTATTGCCATTTCACGAGGGAGGCATTAGGTCTGCTTTGTATTTTCACGGCACTTTATGTCTAAGTATGAAAGTGGATTTGCATTAATTACAATGTAATTTTGTATTTTGCTCATCCTTAGTCACACTTATATGTATGAAACCTATGGATGTACCTAGAGAGAGCAGGTTATCTTCATGGATGGTCTTATGAGTCTATGTTTGCTTGCTTGCTTCAGTTACATCCTTAGGGAGAGTTTGTTCTTGCTCAGACTTTGCTCTGGTTCTCTTATAGCCAAATCTCTACATGTCCATTTACATTTAGAGCTATTGCCAGTTTACTGCAAGGGGCTGCAACCTAGAAGGAGCTGTTGCATGATGTCTTTGCATCTCTGGTTCAGGGGAGTCACTGCTCAGTGCTTTGGATATGCCTGAGATGGTAACTGGTGAGTGAACTCTCTGCCCTTATGAGCTTAACAAAAGGCCAGGAGCCTTTTGTTGTATTTTCTCTCCGCTGTCCTGTTGAGGTGAGGAATGATAGAGCAGCTTTGGTGGGCACCTGACCTTCAACCAGGGTCAACCCACCACATCTTTGTATTGTTTTATACTTGGAACAATTTAATGAACACTTTTTTTCAACATAATTTGTGATAAAACTTCATCATCATGTTGCTAAATTATATGAGGATGACTTTACATGTAATATTGAATCATGCATATGTAAGTCTGCAGGGATCAAGAATCTACAGAACAAATGCGCCTTGACTATCTCTTGCCGTTCATTCTTAAGCAAACCTAAATCATGACTTCTTAATTAAAACTTGTCTTCCATTTGCGTTGACTGTGAACAAACTGGAATGAAGAGCAGATGCTGCTCAGTTTAATAGGAATCGAAGTTACATTGAACAGCCAAGTGGAGTGGTGGAAGCACAACATGTTAATCAGATTGGGAGTATTATATTTGATATTGTAAATGAGTGCAGGAGCAAAAGACCATTAACTTTTAAGTGCTATTTGGAAGAGAAGTATGCTATTTCTATTTGCGTATGAGGTTTTGGAAACACAAATGTACTAGGAGCAAACATATCTGAACTGCAAAGAATGTGCTTCTGTATTTAAAGGGTAGACAGAATTTGTAAGTTATTAAAACCAGTCTATTAATTTGAGACAGTTTCATTATATGAAAAAAAAGAAGCGGGTGAAGAAAGGCACTCAGTGAAGTGCAACTGATTCCATTTGTGTGCTGAAATAAAATCACAGTGATTGAGATTTGTTCAAACAGCAGCTCACAGCAGATTGAAAGTTACTTTAAAAACAAATATTTGGGTTTTTTTTTTTAGTGGAGAATTTTAATGGGAGACATGCTATACTAATATTTTCATTTTACTTAGACAATGGCTGTCTGTGATTACATGCATCCTTTTGGCATTCAACAGCATTTCCTTCAAATGGGAATTAGAGCAGTTTGTTTAAAAGATCTCTAAGGCAAAGACAGTGTTTTGTGAATGTCCAGAGAGTAGAAAGGGTTTGAGTATTTTTTTATAATAATAAGGATATCTTCTTAAGTAATATTCTTCATAACACATCAGAGAGCTCTGCAGGTTGAAACACAGACCTGCATATCTGCAGGTATCTGTTGTAGCCACCTGGAGGTGAGGTAGAAATTGCTTATTAGTGTTTTATGGCAGCACACACCTGCATTAGAGGGGAAAAGGGAAATTTCTTTTAAGACTCTCTGCTCATCATAAGGTTTGCTGAATTGTTACTTTAATATCTAAGTTCTTCTTTGGGTCTATGAGACTTATATAAAAAAGGCTGGAGAGTTGTTTTAATACCTAGATGTCCTACATGGTATCACCATCTTCCATCTTCCTGTTTTGGGAGATTCTGTCTACAGGCACACACATACAAGTTCCTTCAGAGCCCTCAGCAGTGCAGGCTGCTGCTTTCGAGCTTGATTTGAGAGGGAGTTAAGTGGGAAATTAGAGTTAAAAACTGTCCCAGGCATGACTGAACTAATGTAGTAAATTAAAAAACTTCTGCTAGTAGTCAATTAATGAATTTGTGCCTAAAAATCCCATTGCTGTGGAAATGGAGAGAGCTTTGACGCCGCTGTAAAGGACCTGTGTAGCAGAGGCAAATTCCCAAGAGCTGCTAGTTCCAGCTCTGCAACAATGCAGCTGAATGCTGAGCCCCAGCCCCACACCGGTGGCAGCAGGTATCCCTACTGCCTTCGCACTCGGGCTAGAATTAATGACAATGGGAATGTTCTTCTGCCTTTGAGGGAGCTAAGATCGTTCCATAATAAAACATTATTAGCCTTCGATGAAATGCCTATTTTTTTTTTTTTTTTTTTTTTTTGCCATTTCATTTCCTTTAGAAATAAACTCAGAATGGTTTGGTTTGGAAGGGACCTTAAAACTCATCTGCTTCCAAACCCCT
>JBCJKH010080024.1:0-20199 GCA_039877255.1 Loriculus beryllinus
CACAGTGATTTGTCACCTGCTCTCTTTGCATAACCGTAGGCATAATTCTATAATAATAGAGAATCTCTCCAGTTTTTCTGTAATTCCTACATAAAGTCCAACACTTGTAATTACATTTCTTTGTATTGGAAGAGTATCTTCCATGGAAAATCTAACACTTCTCTGAGGAAACTACACCAGTACTTATCTTTGTTCTTTAAAAGTGCTAAAAATACTTACTTAAAGTTTAAATTGCACAAGCCAGAGCTTCCAGGCATTAGCTTATTTTCTGCCGTTTGCTAGATTAGAAAGTCCTCCATTATTCATTGAAAAGGTGAATCTACCTGCATGCATAGGTTTGTGCAGCAGAAAAGGAGAGTTTTATCTTCAAGCCAAGATAATTGTGTTATTTTAAAAAATACAGGAAGTACAGAAAAGCAGAAAAAGTACTATATTCAGAGCATTTCTCCAAGATTCCCTTCATAAATAATTGGTAACATATCACAACTGGTTTTCATTGACTCAGTATGGTATTACTATGAAACTCTCTTTTTGTATGTGCTACCTAAGAGAGAAAAAAATCATGTCATTTTTCTCATTACAATGCAGAACAAAGAAAGACACCCCGAACTGTAGGAGTAGGTAAGGCTCATGAAAATGCTCTGCTCTCATTATCCTATCATGAAACACTAGCTTATTGTAATTAAAAAACATATCCTCATAAGTAAATTATTGCAATACTGTTAACTCACAGATTTCTTTCATAAAAGTATATGAAATGTTTGTTAATGCATAACAGTGAGAATTTTTCTTTCGTTTTGAAGTGTGGTACCAAATACTAACTTCAAAAAAGAAGCATGAAAATCACAGTCATTAGTGGTTTAATCTTTTGCAGCCCGGTTTTGCAAAAACTAAATCTCATTAATATCTTGAGGCAATAGGAACCCCCGCTATATATGCTGTCCCAAAACAGGCTGGTTAATGAACAAAGGGAACAGACACACATGCATGATGCCTACAGCCTGCTAAAACTGTTCTGTACAAAGTCACAGTTAATTTTTTGTGCACCTGCTGTATTCTTTTGTACATTCAACTGTCACAAAATCTAACTTAGTGTACTGGATTTTAACCTCCTCAGAGATTAAATGCAAGGTTCTAATTATCTTTGCTATGTCTAAGTAGTTAAAGTAAATGCCCAGATCTGCTGCTTTTTTCATGAAACACTTTTCCAAATTAGCCTTTGAGAAGTAATGGCAACTCTCATCACAGGGGACAGCAGAAGAAAGCTGTGCATGACTTGACTGCTCTCCATCCCCACACGGCCAGAGAGTGGCTGAGGGCAGGTGGTACAGGGGTTCTTTGGTGGAAAGCCCCATCAGGTTTCTTCTGCCAGTGACCACAAGTGAGGAAAGGGCATTTTTCCTTATGCCCTGCCCTCAAGAGCGCTTGCATGTTTTAGCAGGTTCAATCTTCACAAAGGCAGATGTTGGTCCCCATTTCTGAGACTCCTCACAAGTCTAGGAAGGGAGTAACTTCAGCTGCAACTGAGAGAAATCTTTGAGGAAAGTACGACTTTAAGGCAATGTTTTTCACTTTGATCTCACACATCTTCTCCCCAGAATCCAGATAAAACAATTGAATTTCCTTTTTATCCTTCAGCGAGCGGGAGTTCGGGAACTTTCCCAGACACATGCACAGAGCGGGCTGCTCACTGGCTCCTGCAAGCAGCACCCAGCTCTGCACCACACCATCAGAGCCCACCTGGCCGAGGGTTAGCAGCAATGCAGCATGCACTGGTGACAATCCAAAGCCAGCCCTGAAACTGCCTCCCATCAAACAGCTACCATGCAAGGGAGTCAAACCATCTCTGTCTGCCATTGCACCTTCCTTCTGCAACATCAATCTGCATTCACTTCTGTAATGCACTTAGGTTGTAGTTAAACCCATATCTCTAAACTAGCAAATTCAACTATATGTTCTGATGGATTGGGAGTTAGCAAGCTGAAAACCATTTCTACAACATATGCTGTGTACAGGCTCAGTTGTCAGGGGTGACCACAGCCCTCAGAAGACAAGAACAAAGAACAAAGAAACCCCTCTTTTAGGAATATCTGATGCTTTTCCTTCTTGCAGCTGAAACTAGAGGCTCAGTTTCATGCCACATTTGACAGCATGGATGAGGTGCTGCAGGGAGCACCACAAATACTGCCAACTTGTCCACTCTATTGCGTGTGGTAAGTACAAATAAGCATCAGCAACTGTCAGCAGATAAAAGAAAATAAGTGTCAGTCTGCTCTCTCCGTACAAGGAGCTCATTAGCTGCTGGTTGTTGCACAGGTTGAGTCTGATCTCTTAATTTTAGCATATAGATTTTAATTAGACATGATTACAGCAGACATGGGAGACACTCATGATTGATGTTCCTCTTCAGCCTTTAAATTTGGAGAGGGCAAGTTTTTAAGCAGAGGATTTACCAGCTCAGAAGAGTAACGAGAGGTTAAAAACTTGGAAATGAAACTTGATGTGGCAACGTGCCCGTAAGAGTTAAGCACATTAATTCAATATGCTCACTTTTCTTTCTAGTAATTTCCATCACCTGTCCCTCCTCTGTATCTGAGACAAAGCCTCAGAGCTTCCGGATTACACAGAAAATGTCTTTGAGAGCACAGAGGACAATATCCAGGTTTCTCATTTGTTGTTTTCTCCAGTTACCTGCTTGACAAAAGTTGCAACATAGAGAGCAGCAGCTACACTGCTGCAGCAACAGACCACTCTCAGGTCACTGTGTATGCCTGTGCCTTTGGAGGGCAGTAGCTCTGATTTGGGGCAGTACCTGCTGACATGACCAGGAAGCACTGAACTTTTTAGGCGGTTCTATTACAGATATTTGTCTGAGGGAGTTTGCAGCAACCTAAACCCAGGCAGCCTGCATCATTCTCAAGCTGCTGGATCAGCAGTGCTCCCTCTAGGAAGAAGCACTGGGAGAAGTCTGTGAGGGAAGTTACTGCAGATAGTTACAGCCAGAAAGACCATTGCCTCTTACCAGAAAAATCAGCTCTGGAGCGGCACATGCATTCTCCTCCAGACACCAGTCACGTCTACACAGAAAGCATGTTGTATCCCAGGAGACAGCAAAGGACAAGTTGGGGAACATCTGCCTATACCTTCCATCTGTGAGACTTCCACACTTTACAGCTGCTGTTAATGTTCTCCCAATGTAGTTGCGAAGGCTTCTGAACTGTAACCTGGAGGACAGCCAGGCTGTTGAAGGGAAGTTTCTCTATGCAAACGATGAACTACTTTATTTTAGACTGAAAAGGCATTTTAATGAAGTTCCATCTGACTTTTTTGGTTTATTGTTCAGACAAGTATTAAAGATCTAACAAATTGTCAATATGTGCACTAATTGGCATTTATATTACAGTTAAATGTAGGTGGCAAGCGCCTACAGGCTGGATTCTTTATCTACATTTGCCATTCCACTATGGCTTTGTAAATCACTGCTTTCAAGCAGCTAGAGAAACAAAACATTGAAAAAGTGTCTTCTGAATATGGTGTAGTTGCTTTCCCAAACAAGCTGATTTTGACAAGGACAACAGCAATACATTTGTAAAAAATCCTGCACAATTTCCCCCAAGAGCAGTCAGAGACAGAAGACCGTACTCAGGAAAAGTAAAATCTGTGAAGTGAATAAGGTGTACCTGCACAGATTCCATAGGCAACTACTCACACCGTAGACACCCATTACCCCAACTGGCACAAACTGGGAGCAGCAGCATTCCCCAGATGAGTATCGTATGGGGAACCAGGCAGTCTGTAGTCTGGAGGGAAGCTTTAACCCCATGGGAAGTCATGGGCCTGCTGAAAGAACAATCACATGAAACTCAGAAGCCTGGAGTAGGCAGAAAGTCAGAGATGTTCAAAATAATAGCTTTTCCTCACCTTCCTGCAAAGTAAGCATGGGCAGCCTTGTGCTGCATCCATAGCTGAAGCACAGCAACAGCCACAAGCTCCTAATGCATCAATCCCCAGCTGTTCATCCCTTTTGCTCTTTAAAACACAACAATACTATTTTCAGCCAGATCAAAGTTTACTTTCACTAGCAGAATAGATACTTTATGCTCATCAATTTAAATGACTAGCTATCTGAAGAAGAAATGTCATCATCCACAATATCCAAAAGCAGTCAAGTTATTCACCCAAGGTAAAACACGTTGCAATCCTCTACGTTTCTTTAACACCTTTGCAACAGCTTCCAATAATTAGCTGTGGTACAACGACCGAACATAAATATTTCAGCTAGGAATGTTTGAACTGCAAAATCTGGCTGTAAATTCCTACATATGTGGTAGGAAGTCCCACAAAGTTTGCTGTTAAAGCCAAAGTATGTAGATAGCAGAGGTCATATAATTAGCTGGGTGCAAGTATTCCCAAGTGCCAGATCATTGCTGATGACTGGCAAATGCTCCTTATGCATTTAAACCCCTTTGAGAGTCACAGAACTAACTCTGTGATCCTTCCCTTCGTTCCAGCCTCCCCTAAAGCTTGCTTCTGCTGCTGGCTCATATGAAAGAGAAGTGGATAAAATAGGCAGGTTTGATAAGACAGCTAAGACAAAAAAGTCATCAAAACCTGTCCATTCTGCAGTGAAGATCTGCGGGATCTTTATCCTCCCCTGCATTTCTGGCCTTACTCAGTGAGTTATTACCCTGAGACCCAATGTCAGGTTTGATTCAAAGTCCACAGTCCTCCAAAGGTTTTTCTGAAATATATTTATCACATTTCTGGAATGGTAAAAGTTGTACAGCAAAAAGTTGTACAATTCTGGGTTGTATTTTGTGGACGTTTTTGTTAGAAATTAAAAGAAGTTAAAAGCTTCTTTCAACAAGAGTGAGACAGTATTTTGATTTTTCCTTTTCATTTCTAAGAGCATACTCACCTACTATTTTGGAATTACTGTTATTAGAAGAGTGCCTGGCACCCCTCGCAGAGCTCAGAGCCTCATTTATTGCTATTAGCCCAGCAAAGGTGTATTGAAAAGTGTTGCACCTGTGGCATTCATCAAATGCAATTTGCCCATCTTAGAGCTTTATTCTTTCCCCACTAACGCGCTGAGTAACTCTGATTTTTCCCACAATTTTCTCTGAATCACTAATTATTACATTTGATTTCTATTAATACGAACAGCTAATATTATTTGAAACAGCCTGTCAAGAGGTCAGACTACCTAATATTGTATGGCTCATATTTGTATGTGTTTCCGAAATATAGGTGTAAATAATTGTAGTTAATTAGTGTTTAGTGCCAAGTATGAGCCACACTAAGCTTCCAGCTCTAAATATACATATGTAATCCATATATCTATATATAGGTTTCTCTGCAAGGACCCAATTCTGAAAAGCATTTAAGCACCTACCTGGGAGTTTGGTGCTTTCCTAACTAAAGCCTAATTCTGAGTATTTTTCCAGGCGCATTTCTAGAGGCTAATGCAATGTGAATAACGTTGAAGTGGGATGCTGAGAAATTTATGGCAAAACCACTCTCTCTCACTGAAAATGTAGTCTGAGATCAGTGGAATCTCTCCTGCAAGAAGGTTTCCTCTGTTCCCTCAGAACCCCCTGCACCAACAATGCACTGAAGCTCTGTTTTCCCACTCTCAAGAAACAGCCACCAGTAACCTGACTAGGGAACAAAGAAGCTATTTCCATTACTAACTGTAGTAGCCAGACAAGATCTAAATCCATTAACAACGAGAAAATGTCCAAAAGCTCTCATGCTTTTGTGAGCAGGCAGGATGCAAACAGTGTCCTTGGGAGCACCAGCTTCACAAGAATAGGTTCTGTAGATCAATGCATTTTATCCTCGTCATTCTGAACTGATGGAAAGTTATAGGTGTACTTCAACCAAGCATGTTTTTCATTAAAAGTATCAGAATAAAACCACAGAACTTTCATACTGGAATGTTGCCTTAATGTGATTAAGAGAGCTGACATTGATTCTGGTGCAGGCTGGCACAATGACTGCTGGCACAAGTGAAAGACAGTGACACAAGGGATAATATGGGCTGGCCAAGAGACTCACCTGCAGATAAGACTACAGAGGCAGTGCAGCTTTGTGTTTCTCAGGGCAGTCATTTCTAAAGTGAGCAACTTCACATGACAGTTTACAGTTTAGGGATGAAGGGTTGCTTTTTTGTTGTGTTTTTTTTTTTTTTTTCTACACAAAAATCATTTTTTCCTGAAGAAAATTCCAGTGACTGGGGAGACAGGGCTTAGCTTTGAGGTGGTGTTTTCCATAAGAAATAGCCTGATAATCAGGGAATCACTTCTCCTATTCCTTCTTCTGTATGCCCTTAAAAGCTGTATTAAAATGGAAATAAAAAAGTGCCCTAATCTTTCCCTATGGAAACAATGACAGTGTTGTACTGTGGAAGGAGAGGCAGATGTCAAGGAAAAGCATTGCTTTTCTCATCATAGTACACACCAGGAATTAAGGTATCTCCTTTTTGCCATTTTATTTCCATTTCTAAAATACTGAGACAAATTGTTTCCTTTGATCTCCTTCAGCAAGTGATACATACTGTATTGTTTTTTTCAATTAAAATAAGTTCCCCATTATGGATTATGTGTAAAATGACACATTAAAATAAAAACCTAACTAGAAACGTAAAGTGTGGTAAGAAAATGCCCTGTTAGAGGAAAAAGGAATTTAATTTGTCTGGTGACCTGTTTCTCTTTTTTTTTTTTTAAGAAACTAACACACTATCAGTGACTAAATTCAGGTTAATAAAAGCATTGTTTACTCATTCTTTGCTGACCAGGTTTTACTGATGTTCTGAGAGATGCAATTCACCGTCTGAATTTTCTGCCCAGGATTATATTGCCAATAGGTCCCTCTAACAGGAGGCACAGTTTTTGTTTGTTTTTCCCCAAGCTGTTTAAAATTATAAACATATGGTGCAAACATATAACAATATTATGTCAGCCCAAACTGGAATATGAGTCTGTAGCAGAATCTTCTCTAAAATAAACTAAATCATGTCTGCGACTTTGGTCTGTCTACTGGTCTGAAATTTGTAAAAAGCTTTTGGACTTGCCTTTTCTTTTCATAAATGAGATCCCATGAATGAAAAGGTAATATATGCCAATTTCCCCACACAGGCATCGACACGCTGCCAAATGAAGCCCAAAGCAAAGTAAGCTGACTTCCACAGAAATTCACCCACACAAAACAGAATTATGTTTGTTCTATTCCTCTTTAAACAGCCATACAATACTTCTGTTTAATTTGAGAAGACAGCAATAACTTTGTAACATAACCCATGTAATAAAGAAAACAGCTCCTGTTGGGAGTTCTTCATACTGCAGAGGCAGCTTACAGAACTAAGGGAGCTGACATCAAAAAAACCCAGCAGGTTAAATTTGGCTGTAGTGGTTCAGCCAATGGGAGTTTAGACTCTACTGAATTATAAATATCACAGTTGACTTCCCAAGCCACTGACCAGGTTTGGGAAGAAAGCAGTGCCTAGCACTGGCAGAGCCACATTATTGATTGTTGCATCCTGCCTTGCAGTAAAACTATCTGTTCGTTAACCCATGCTGTGTTCTTTCCTCAGGTACCCCTGTGCTTTGAGAGCTGTGCAAATATGACCAAAGGCAGAGTAAGAGTGCAAAACAAAATATCTTTTAAGTTGCAATAATTACAACACATTAGAATTACAATGGTGGTAATTCTGATGGCAGTTAAGACATGTATCACAACCACAGGTCTGAACTTTGGGGTTGCTGAACAGGCTGAATTCTTGTTTGAAGAGTGAAGACAGTGCCAAGACACCAGCCAATATTTCTCTGCATACTTCTCACCAGTTCCTTAACTCCTTTTGTAGTGAAGCCCGTTGGAGTGCTTTATATATTTACCAGGGAGCAGAAATACAAAAATGAGCTGACAGACCAAAGATCTGCTTTACATAGAATCATAAAATTGTTTGGGTTGGAGGGCACCTTGAAGATCACACAGTTCCAATCCCCCTGCCATGGGCAGAGACAACTTCCACTAGATCAGGTTGTTCAAGCCCCATCCAACCCAGCCTTCAACACCTCCAGGGCAACCTGTGCCAGTGCCTCACTACCCTCATAGTGAGGAATTTCTTCCTAATAGTTAGTCTAAATCTCCCCTCTTTCAGTTTAAAGCCATTCCCCCTTATCCTGTCACTACGTGCCTTTGTAAGAAGTCCCTCTCCAGATTTCCTGTAGGCCCCCTTTAGGTACTGGAAACTGCTTTAAGGTCTCTTCGGAGCCTTCTCTTCTCCAGGCTGAACAGCCCAAACTACCTCAGCTTGTCCTCACAGAAGAGGTGCTCCAGCTTCTGATCACCTTCAGGGCCCTCCTCTGGACTCACTCCAACAGGTCCATATCCTTGTTTTGTTGGGGGCCTGAGAGCTGACTGCAGAACTCCAAGTGGCGAGTATCCACTGGTGGCTTCTCACAGTTTATGACAGAAACAAGTCTCCTTATTTGAAAAATCTTCTTTAAGGCTCATTTGACTTTTTCTAACAATATTGAAGAATGCATCCATATTTCCTAGACTTTCATTAAACTGCCCCAAACTTGCATAAATTGTCTCAGGAAGAAAACATGTAACATATTTGGCTCAACCCACAGTAACGTCTTTCTTCCAAGCAGTTTGGAAGAGTCTGATGAAGGATAATGCAGATGGCTGTTATGCCAAGATTGCGTTTCCACGGCTGCAGCTCTGGTGCCCGAGTCTCCTCCGCTGGGGACTCAGCACCAGCTACTGTCACCAGCAGCTCTGGAGAATAATGACTTCCACAAACACCCAAGCTGTTTCTCCCAGGATGGCAAACATCAGTTTTTTCATTTTAGGTTGACAACAGACAGTTACACCCTTTAAAAAAAAAATCTAAGTGGAAAAATAAAGTACAAATCGTTAATGCAAAAGCAGACTGGGAACAGACAAATGCTGTCATGGCCAGGTTGGCCGGCATTGCCTTGCTCATGATAGTGGCCACTGAACAAAGCAGCTACTGAGTACTGATGGGGTTTCTGGCTGTTGGAGAAGACTGCCTGCAAGGTTTGCCTTTATGTGGGCTCCTGTAGCCTTGCAAAGAAGCTGGGGAATGAGAGTGGAAGGCAGTAGCTAACGAGAAAGTGAGACTTCTGCTTTGAACAAAGGCTTCCATATAACCACACCGTGATACAGGTAACTTCCTCCAAGGTGTCTCCTGACTTCACTCTCTGCTCCAGCTGCTCCTGAAACACTGCTCTAGACCCTGGGACTGGGGAGAAGAGAAGAGGGGACTGGATCTGTGGCCATAAAGTATAAGGCAGGAGTGTGCACACAATGTGCATGTGCAAAAAGAGAAAAAAAGCACAGAAACTCCCTCTCTTCTTCCTCCTCTGGTTAATCTCCAGAAAGGGGTGAAAAACAAAGGAATTTTTCTAAGATTTGGTTCTTCTTATGGAAGTTTTGCAAACTGAAATACAGGCATTATTTTTGTGTCTGAAAGTGAGCAGCAATTCCTCTAGAATTTTACTGGTGGTTTTTTCCTTACTTTTCTTCAGTTGTACCTGAGCACACAGTAACATTAGAGGAGATGCTGTTGGTCTAACAGCAGAAATTTTGCTGCTTAACCTCTGCCTACCCCATCTCCACAAAGGGAGTCACGCTAAAGAGACTGATAACTAAAGCTGCCTGTCTCCTGGTCTTCCCATCCTACAGCACCGTGGAGACCAGGTGCATGGAGGTTACTGAAAGTAGGAAAGATATTTTTGTCATCTAACTTGAAGCATTTTGTCACCTTTGTCTTCACACAGAAATAGGAGTAGGTAGAAGCGAATTTGCCAAAACAAGGGTAGCTTGTTAAAGACTTAAGTGCCTTTTATGCACAGGGTTCTAAACTTGATAGCCTGTGACATATGTCAAACACTACAGATTAGCATTCTGAATCTAGGAATTCCTTTCTACACGTTTGAAAAAACTTAGCTGCACCATATAGTATCTTGCAAGCTCTTTGCTATTTCATTAGGTGTTCTGTAGCAACTTGCTACGTTAAAAATGCAGTGCAGAAGGGCCACATTCTGTGGAAGGACTCAGATATGACAGTTTGATAACCTGGAAATTTGTCTCAATCTGTGAGAGAAAAACTTCAAGATATGCCTTTTATTAATTCAGCAAGAAGAAATTCCCTCTTTTTTGTACCATTTTCTTGAATGATAGTCTGCCCAGTTTTACTCAGTGTGCAGGATTTAACCTATAGGCCAAAGTTATTTTCCATTATTTCATTGCCGTATTTTTCAAAGACTGTCTGGTATGTACCAAAGCTGACACCTGTCTGAGTTTGCTACAGCAAAAGTTTTTCCATTTTATTGCCCAGATTTGAGACAATATTCTTCACACTCAATTGCGTAAAGTTTGAATTCTGTTTTTATGCATCTTTGCTTTCCAGGAGGCCACAACCCCTACAGTGAATAGCTTTACAGTGCCTCAGAAGAGTCAAGCCAGTTTTCTTCAGTTTTCTTAATAGTTACTTCTGAGTCTAACCTTACGTAGAAGCTGTGAACATGCTGGCTCCCAGAACATGCCTGTGATTCTCATATGTGTTCAGGTTTAGCCTAAGTCTCTACACCCACTGTTTACTGAAAATATTAAACACATATTTATTTCCATAGTTATGGAGAAACCAATATTGAGCACTGAGAATCCCATCTTCATTCTGAATAGATTGTAACACTGACATTACCCTGGACTTCTAATATTAAAATGGAGAATAAAGCTTATTCCAGAAATTTTCAGACTGGACACACAAAACTCCATTTCAAACCAACAGGTTAGATGACTGAATCAGAAACATGCAGTGCAGCACATGTGGCAGCGGTGTGGTGCATGCAGACTCAGGGTGAGCACCTCAAATTGCAGAAGACTTGCCATGGGAGCCTGAGGCACCATGAGATATAGGAAGGGCAGGGGCTCAAGGACCATGGGACTCCCACTGGTTTGGAGCACAAAGCTACCCCTCTTCTACTGCTGCTCTGTTGGCTGCTAGGCTGCACCGGCTTTTCTGGGGTGAAGCTTATATATTCCAGCTACTGGTGTCTGTCTCGATGGTGCCCCATCGATCATTATTTCCATGATTTATAAGCATCTGTCAGTGGGATGAGTAGTGTGCTATGAAAAGCTCTGTTTCACGGATGGGAACGCATCAGAGAAAGCAATGGCTTCCTCCTGACGGTTCTGCTTGGAAAAGCTTTTATTTAGCCAGATTTCCAAAACCACCTACACCCAAAATTAGACACTTGTTTCCTGAACCTGTTCATTACACCATACCATAGCTCCCAGTGACTAGGGGATTTCATTAGCGCAGCTGAGATTAGACTTTAAATATGAAAAATGAAACCTGATCAATTTTATCATTTACAGTTATTCCATGACAAACTTTCGTACTGTAGAATAACACTCAACAACAACAAAGAAACAATGTGACGTGAGATGGTGAAAAAGTTCCTGCTCATTGCTGGGGGTTGGACTAGCTGACCTTTAAAGGTCCCTTCTATCTCAAACCACTGTATGATTCTATGATTCTATAAGATACTAACAGAAATGATACAGATTAGTCTATTTCTTCCTTTTAGTTCATTCCTAGTTTTCTTATCAGAACATAATGATTGTGAGAAACCAACACACAGTGTAATTATATTACATCAAATGATTCCATACAGTAACATAAATATTTTATGGATTTTATATTATTTGGTTTGGTTTTATATTTATTTCAGCTGTAATGATAAAAAGTTTTCTTAATGTTTCTGACATAACCATTTTAAAGAAATGCTTTGTAAAAAAAAAAAATCCCTGATGACATGAATGCAGCCAGGGATCTTCCATGACAGCTACAGACACACTGAAATTTATCTTAATGGATGCTTTCTGTATGAAAAAGTACTGAATTCTACATTCACAATGAGTGGGGGGGGAAAAAAACCAAAAACAAACCAAAAAACAAAAACAAACCAATAGCACCTAATCATAGTCTAACTGAGTTAAACTGGAAGAAAAAACAGCTTTCAAAACACACAAAGAAGAAACTATTTTTTTCCTCCCTCTGCACTGTTACACTTTCCCCCTAATCTATCCTGGGTTGTTTCTTTTTTTTTTTGATTGGAAACACTTATAAGCCAGTATCTGGCACACCTGTAGGTAGAAAACACTTATTTTGGAAAGAGAAAAATCCAGCCTTCATCCAGCTGAACCTAGCAGCAAAAGTTGATTTAATTCACAGCGAAGACAAAAGGAGCTGTCCCAATGCAACCTTGGGCTTATTTCAGTTCTTTGGGCTCCACTCCTCACCACTTCTAGCAGCACACATAGTGCTGCAGGTCTAGCTTCTCCCAGGAACCAGCACCAACTTCTGCACACAGCCAGTAATTGCAGGTTTGCTGACAGAGAAATCTTCTTCCAACCCATTTGTTGGCCATTTTAACGCGTACAAGGTTATCTAAAATACATAAGGTTACCTACTATAATTTTGTGTGTATTTTTACACATCAAAATGTCATTTTTCGTTGCTCTCTCGACCTCTGGTGTATTATAAATGCAAGTTTTGCACTTTAATTGACCTTTTACTGTTTTGATTCTCTTTTCTCTCTGTGTTCCTTGTCAGTTTAGCAGGGACTTCTTGATGTACCTTCTCTTTTCCATTCAATATTTGTTTTCCTACACACTTCACAAGTGCCACGGCATCTACAGTTCATTGTATTTGATCAAGTTAGACCACATATACATAGTGAAGTCCCTGAACACACAGGCACTGCAAAATGAATTAAGGAGGTCATGAAATCTCTTAAAATCACATTTTACGAAACCAGCAGAAAAGCTAGCGGGTAATAAAACGCAGTCAAGCCAGAGATCCTGCAGAGAGTGATATAAGGCAGCAGGTTGACCACTGTTTATTGCCTGCCAGTTAAATAAAATAGGATGCGACTTGTTACTTGCTGGCTTTTCTGCCAGTTTGATAAGATGTAATTCACATTTTGGGTAGTAACGTTGTGATCTCCTTCAACTCTAACATTCCCTCTGCTCCAGCAGATTCTGTCCCTGTTTGATTCACTCAAAACTCATAGGCTAATGCAAAACCATTGAGGGACAGTTCCTGTACTGGTATGTAGAGGCTTTTTACTGATAGTGAGAATAACACCATTTCAGCAATTTACTAGCACCTTCCCTTACCCCAGGAAAAATCTTAAGAGTCTTATCCCATCTTTGACTTGTCCTCATTAATATCAGAAAGTAAGACCTTCTACAGTTTTTCTGAGTTAGAAGAACAGAGAACCAGCACTTGCCCAAGCTTAAAACTGTGTCAAACCCAAACAGTGCTGCTCTGGGGGGGAGAGGTTTCTTCCCACAGTGACTATAGCACCTGCAACATCTGCAGTATATGAACAGTAAATGTGAACATTTCCTGAGATTTAGTTCAAGCTCCAGCTATCCCAAAGAGAATCCAAGTAACTTACTGCACTTTGTGCAAGGAAGAAGGCTAGGTAGACTACATAGAGATGTAAAAGCAGAGTTAAGAGCAATTTATTCCTGGTGCATTCCTTATGCAGCAGCTGGAAAGATTGGTGGTGTCTGACTGTGTGTACATGCACTGGTCCTTGTGTTTGCAAGGTGGGACAAGCACATAAAGCTATACTTGCCTCTCCTCAGCCTCAACAGGGCAAAAGGTTGGATAACCAAAATGTGCAGGTCCTTGAAGTACCGGGGGACCTCAGAGGACCCCTGTCCCCAAAACACCATAGCTCTCCTATGGGAGATGGGGCCCAGGCTGTGGCCAGCAAGACATAGCACTCACTGGTGAATTAGGAGTAAGACAGTCTCACTACAACTAAAAAATGCAGTGTTTTGAGTCCAAAAGACCTCTTTGAGCAAAAATACATAGTCAGTAACAACAAACACCACACTTACACTTAATGGGAAGTTTATCCTGCATTCAGAGATCAAACTGTAAGACAGAAATTCATACACTCAGAAATGCTTGACAAAATTTAGCTGTTCCCCCAAATCACAAATCAGAGCTCCCAAATGTAACAAAATGAGCCAAGATGGAATCAACAGCTATCCATGACAAATGCACCCTTGCTTACAAAATTCAACAAAGGGAGGAAATTTAGCTCCTAGGAATAGGTGCTATTTATCACTTGCTTGCGGTTCCCCAGCTGATCAACTCCCAGCTGTACATCAGCTAAACATCAGGGGATTAACTCAGCTTTGAGACAAAATAATCAGTCTATTTGTTCTGTGAGCTGTCTCTCACATCTTCACATTTCTTTAGAAACACACGATATGATATTGCTGCACCAGTGCACTCTAAAAACGGTACTTAAGCCAAACACTATGAAAGAAACTTTTTGATTAACAAACACATAAGCAACAGCTTCTCTACTTCTGTAAGTAATGGACTAAAAACTGTTTAATAGTATCCTAGTAGAGACTACAAGGATCACTATCATCATCACTTATATACTATTAGTTAATGTGTTGCTCACAACACAAAGAAGTTTCCTAGACTGAATTGTCATAGGCTAGAGTAGTTGACATTGCCAGGAACTGCTTATATAATAAGGAAATAGACTAGCTGATGAGAAAATATCCTAGCTGATTGTTTTCTAGTGTTTCTAGTTTTCTGCCTTCATTGAGATACAAATATTTTGGCTGCTTTTCCAGAAAGTCAAATGCTTCAGCCAGACTTATATTCTATACACATTTCTTAATGTGGTAATGTAATGTATTCATAACAATTTACAGGGACTGCAAACACAGTTCTCTGTTTGCAGGTGATACCAACTTGTACAAGATGAAAATATCATCTATATATCAACAGTTAATTCAGGTTTAAAAAACTTTGAGCCAGCCCAAAAGTAGATTCACTCTGGTTGTACATGCATACATGGATGCACACAGAGATCCCAGTCAAGCACTGCATAGCTCCATCTTTTCACAGATCACAGACACTTCAGTTCTGCTCCTGCCACAGCACAGTAAATCCATGGCTGTCTCAATCACAGTCCACATGAATGCTGGTGAAAAAGAAAAGAGAAAACAGAAAGCTATGCGACTAAGTGCCAAAGGAGAACAATCCCATTTGTGTTTCTTTTACGTATACACACCAGCTGCTGCAGCACGGAGGCATTAGGATTCTTCTGCAGAAAAATTGCTGCTGAAATGTCTCTTGCTTCCCATTCTGGAACTGTACTTGTAAATACAGATTGGGGAGTTATTTGTTTGTTTGCTTTTCTTACACGTGCTGCTACTGTGTCATGCACTGACAGTCTTGCCCCAAAAGTTAATTAAATGTTCAATATATATTACAGCTTCCTTCCATTAGTATTCATTTGCAGAAGCCTGGGACACCTCACCCATTAAGTTCAGATATATGTAATTTGTTCTTAATGTATGCTCATTACTCCCTATAAAAATATGAAAGAGATTTCTACACAAGCCTTTTATTCAGTATCATTTCAGGCATAGCCAAACAGGTAGTATAAATAACATCAGTTCTATTTTTGATTCTTTGCATCATGAAAGTCAGGGTTCCAGAAGCTTACGTAGTTACAATGCGATCTGAAAACCCATGCCACCAGCAGGCGATTCAAAAGCATACATTTAATGGTAAGCTGTCAAACATGTGCCAAGCATTGATTTAAAAAGAATTCCTCAGGCAAGATCCAAATCTATTGAACTCTCATCTTTGAACTTCTTACTTCCAAACCAAGATTTCAGTAATATTATGTTAAGCAATGACAAATACACTATTAAATATAGTAATTAATATTTTTGTTATAAAATTAAAGCCAGTTATTTAAAGATTACCATAATTTAGTAATTATAACAACCGAACAATGGAGGAGATATAATTCCTACTTTGAGAATCAGACAGAAACATTATTCCAGGAAAGAAAAATATTTCTTCTCACCTATGTTACACTCTATCTGAATTCAATAATTCTCTAGCAGTTAACATTGGCTAACAGTCCTTTGCTAAGAATAAATCAATGAATCTCCTTAATTAACCACTTTGCTCATTGTAAGTTAAGGCTCCTACGTCCACATATTTTACAAAGCTGCAGCCAAAAAATTAATGGTTTTGTCCTTATCAGCAGCTTCATTTGGAAGAGCAAAGTGCACCCTAAACTGAATATCATCTTCATTCACTGCACTACCACTAGGTGGTCAAGGCAGTCCTGCAATAATTTTTCAGAGCAGTGTTGCGCAGATCCTGAGCCTTCTGCTTTTAACATCAACCACATAGTACAAGTGACAGACCCAAAATCAGTCTTCTTGTTACATGAATCCCAAGTTTTCATCCTTGCCAAGCAAGTTCAGGACAATCAATACACAAGGCTTAGTTTAATTTGCTCTACTTTGGGCAGCAGAGATACAAGAATGAAGAGTACATTAATCAATACTTTTTTTTTTTTCATTTTTTTAAATTATTATTACAAAAGGGAAAGAGATTGTTGATTTTTAATTTCTGATAAGAACAATTTTATGCTCTGAATATCTCCTCCAACCCTTCCATTTACACCTGTCTGAAGTGTTACTTCCAAAGGAAAATCACTTTGGTAGGCGCATAACAGAAGTTTCAAACTGTCAATTAAAAGGCTCAGAAGAAAAGCTAGAAGTCAAGCATAAAGCTACAAATACTTCTTTGACTTCTTTTCACCTGTAAGTTCAGTGGTTTTCCAGTAAGTTCAGTGGTTATAGAGGCACCACAATGACAGTCTTGACTTTTAGAACCTCTTTTGTCTGAAGACGTGCAATGTATCCATGACATGCAATGCAGAAATAGGGGAAATTATCACCATGAGGAGGTTATGCCCCCTTAAGATGAGAGAACAACCACTTTCTGACAGTTCAAAAATACTAATTGTAAGGATGTTTTTTTTGAGAGACAGACAGCTGGAACATTTGGAAGAGTGAGAAGCCTCCATTTTCTTTTAAAGGAATGAGCAGTAGTAAGGCTTCTCATAAAATGTATCTTAAAAGTATAAGATATTTTGGGAGTGACAAGTATGGTTCACACTGCATTTCTTCAGAAATCCCTTCGGAACCCAGAAATTCTTTCCTGCCAGCATCACTGAAATAGCTCTATCCAGTATGACCCAGCTGAATTTTCTTACCGGAAGAAAACTCAACCAGCTTTTCTAATAATTGTTTTTGAACCTGTATAAATGCTTTATGTGAAATGTTTTTACTCCTGATTGTATAAAACTGATCTAAGTAGCAAAAATAAATTCAGAATAAGAGGATAGCTTTCTATTTTAAATTTTAAGAAGACACCAGACACACTAATGTCTTCTTAAAGAGTGATGTTCCTGGGTTTTCATCTAGGGTATGGATGTAGAACAGCACCTACAAAGATGAATGAACGCAGAGCAGCTCTCCCAGAGATACTTCAGTCTAAAGTGTCTAAACTGGTACATATGTATTGACCAGGTTACTGCGAGATCATGGCCCATTTCAAGCTATACCGGGCATACCTCATGGGGTAAGATGTGGAAGAGTATTTGTGAGAGAAAAGAGAGCTGGCTGGAGAGGAACATGGAGCTGCATGGTCTCCTCCAGCTGCACTGTGACAATCTCCCTTCCTTCACCAGAATCTTTTTTATCTGGTTGTTTGCTCTGTGATTGCACCTGTGAGCAACCAGAATTTATGAGTTCACAGAGGTCAAATGGAAAGCTAAAATTTTTCATACCAAGAAAATGACAGGAGAAGGAGTCAAGTGAAAGGTCAAGTCAAAGGCTGTGAGAAGTTAAATACAGATGATGCAATAGCCCACATATGGTCACATCCCAACAACAAAATGCTTCTGTATTGTATTATCCTCCCTAAATTTTTCAGTTTCCTGACTGAAACATTTTAGGTCCATTAACATGATTCCTATAACAGTGCAGACATGGTTTTTTTATGCAGGGGTGTCTCTGGAGATACAGTAACTGGAGGAATATTCCTTTCTACGAGGAGAACTGTCAGAGGAAATTACTCTAATACATGTGCACAGAGCTCCTCCAGAAGAGGAAGGCTGTTCCCTTATGGGGAGATGAATGGAAGCTCAAGGATAATGTAGGCTTTGGTTATTCCCTTTTGTTTCTTGCTTTAAGCACTTTTAGATTATGTTAGGAGATCTTAAGCACTAGAAGTAAATGAGAGTTTCCATTTACTTTTCTGGTAATTTAACGTTTAGCAAACTGGAAAATACACAGATTAATAGATCTGCCAGGCTCAGAAACATCTGGTTTAGCAAATTAATGAGTCTGCATGAAAAAAGAGGAAAATCTGTAATGCCATGACAAGCTTTTCTTCCACGACAGGCTACATACACATTAGCTGACTGTCCTGTCCCTCCTCTCCCGTAGGGATTTAGGAGCTAAGCAGTGCATGCCGGAGGCTTTCTACTGACATTAGTGATTTCTGTGGTCTTTGAATAGAGGCTAAGGACTGTACCCTGCTCTAGTAAACTGCCAGGGGCACTTTCCATTGATTTTAATGAGAGTTCAGTCCATCCACATCTAAAGAAAAATGTTAA
Source organism: Loriculus beryllinus (assembly GCA_039877255.1). NCBI lineage: Eukaryota > Metazoa > Chordata > Aves > Psittaciformes > Psittacidae > Loriculus > Loriculus beryllinus. The sequence goes on from JBCJKH010080024.1 coordinate 18,579, forward strand.
AAAATACACAGGAATGAGAAAATCTCTGAGAGAAGGTGTAATACATAACTTCTGATTAAGTAATTGTCCTAAAGATGTCCCAAGGAGATCAAAATTACTTTTAGGAAGTTCTATTTCTTTTTAAGTCAAAACAGAAACTAGTCCAGTGATGACTTTTATGTTGCCAATTTGCAATACAGATGCCTTTTATGTTGCCAATTTGCAATACACTCCTTGAAAAGGGAGGAACAAGACCCAGAAAGGCTGCAACGACCTGTTTTCCTGCTGAAGATTCACAGGGCTCAGACTGGCAGAGGGGATGATTTGTAATCCATTGTCCTGTTCTAAAAAACTTAATAAGATGCTTTGGGTATGATACAAATGTTTTTTTCCATCATGGTAGTACTTGTTTCGGACCTCTTCTTTGGAGTTGTTGGCATGTTTAAATATTTATTATGAAATAATATGACACTTCATTAAGATAAACACAGCATTTATCTCATCTAACAAACGGGAAAACAGTTACTCAAGTGCCTCAGAGAACTATTCAAAGTACAAAGCCTGGAAAGTGATCCTTCTTGCCTGCTTGTTAGCTTGCAGACCGTGGAGAGGCAGCAGTTCACTGCTTGCTGAGCAGGAGCAGGTCTAGTCTGCTTGTTTCATCCCACCACCCAAGTTAAAGTCCCAAACTACCAGAAATACTGGAAAAGACTACTCTGCTTATCACTGGTGACCAAAAATTACCTTTAGAAACAGGGAATGTATTTAATGACCTCATAAAATAAAAAAAAAAAAAAAAAAAAAAAAAAAAAGGAGGTGGAGGGGGAAGAGGAATGTGTAGGTTAAGTCTCCCCTGTGAAGAGATAGCCTAAGGCGGTGTCTGCACTTTATAGCTTCCACTGACTCACTATGTTAATTCTTTTTACCTGTTTGTTTTATAGTAGCTGACGTATTTGTTTATAACAGCAGCATTTTTATATCAAAATGTTCAATTTCTATACATAGGAACCGATCTTTATATTATATAAAAAGAAAGAAGGAGAAAGTATCCTGAGAAAAAGAAATCAAAGGGATACATGGAGGACAGCAGATCTCATTTATCTAATGATTAACCATCTCTGCAGTGCCCGGGAAAGAAAAGCAAGGCCTCCATGCCTGCACAACCAAGTGATTACAAAGGTGAGGCAAAGGCATGCTGTCTACATATTATGATCCAAATTGCAATCAAGCCAGACTGAATTTTAGAGATCTAAAGAGAGATGAAACAACATAATTTAAACCCCAAGAAATATATACTTTACTGGGTAGCATAAATATCAAAGCAGTTTGATTGCTAGGGAATTAGAATATTAACAAGCCCAGTGATTCGGAGAAAACTCTAGGAACAAACTTGCCAACAAAGCTTTCAAGCTGACAAGCAGGTATTCTTTATTGCGGCGCCGGCAGATACGGGGGATAGCTCCTCCTAACGTGTGTCCCCGTATTGCTGTACAGGCCATCCTTATATAGTCACTGGGCAAGTTACATCATTTTCCAGGAAGTTTCCCACACACATACATGTGATAGCGGTCTTTAAGGGTAGTTTACTTTCTTAACAATCTTCATAACTTCGGGCAGTGCTTGAAGCACCAGCTTAATTAAC